>MU182591.1:716765-735753 GCA_016904865.1 Pissodes strobi | reverse complement strand
TTTAGGGTTAGTCTGGGTTAGTTTTGGTTTGTTTGGGTTGGCTTTGGCTAGTTCGTGTTAGTCTGGGTTGGTTTTGGTTACTTTGGATTAGTGTTGGTTAGTTTGGGTTAGTTTTGGTTAGCTGTGGTTTGGCAAGCTGCTTTTCTACTTTTTGAATCATTTGGGATTTTTTTTTCAATTTTTGGCGTTAAAAGTGCTTTGCGTAATATGTAACGTGTCACAAAACACTTCTAATACTGTCTAATACACGTGAAAATAAATTGCAAAATTCGAAAAGGGCGCAAAGTAAAAATTTACCTTTTTCTACGTTATCTACAAGGTTAATTCGGGTTAGTTTTGTCTGGTTGAGCCCCCGGAGCGAGCGAAGAACGAAATATTAGAACAACACTGGGCTGCTGCTAAATGCGCAGGTCCGAAGGTCGAAAATTTGGTATAGGTAGATGTGAGTGTTCCGAAATTTTCATATTTTTTAGGTTAGAAATATTACTATTTTTTAATAAAAAAAATTCTCCGTCCGCACTTTTTTATAAAGAATCACTCTCTCTAACATAAAAAAATGTTCTTCTTTTTACCAAAAACTTCTTAATTTGTGAGACGCTAAAGTGTTATGGACCCATTTTTTGTACTATTGCAGCCAAGTTTGATGGATTTGGCTTGTATAAAGTTGCTCTTGGTTTTGCGCTTCATTTGGACATCACTAAAGACTAGTTTTCTCTGATTTTAAGAAGACCCTCTCTCTGGTGAGAAGTTTTTCTGCCACGATTTTTCAAGTGATCTTCGAGCACTTAACAATTTGTGAAGTATCTATGGTTCCGTGAAGTATCAAACTAAAAAATGGTTGTCATAAAAAACCTAAACTTCGGAAATAGACGGATCATACGACAACGAGTATGGCAAAGAAAATAGACAATAATTTACGGCACGTGAAATAAGACCGTTCAAGCAAAATAAGTGAAGTAACATTGAATAATATTGAATGGATTCTACTAACATCGTGATATCCATAAATACACATGAACATAAAAGACACGAAATCTTAAATCCATTATAGACTACATAATTACTAGACAAACAACAAAAATACGGACGCATGCTGTGAGAGTTTGCAGAGGGCCATCATGTGGGACTGACCATTATTTCCTAATAGCAAAAGTGCCAACTTTTAAACAGGCTAATACAACAGCTCACGAGGATCGGGGAATTGAATGTAACTCGGTATGGTACAACTTAGACAGCCTTGATCAGATCAGCGGAGCACAAAAGCCTTTTTTCTTCAAACGTCAGTAAATCCGTCATTACTCGACTGTGTAGGCGGCCGTGAAGTTTCGTTTTTCCTCCGCCGGAGCTTTACTTTTCACTTTTCCGCCGGCGGAGGTAAAAGTGTTGTCATAGCAACATAGATACAATACAAACAGACAACAAAATAAGCGTCAACAACTCAAGATTTATTAAACTACAATTAGTATTTATCACTCAATCTGTGACTGCATTTCTAAAAATCACTAATTTAGGAACAAATTGGATATTATTTAATCGAAGTTACTCAATAACTGCTTATCAATACGGAATTAAAACGCAATCGGAGACGCAATCTTAAAAAAATAATTATTGTTGACATTGTCTACTGACAGTTTTATGTTACATTACTATAGCAACAAACTGTGCCTATTCACCGACACCGGTCCAAGCCGCCTTGCGAACCCACTTATCTTTAATAATAATTAAATATTATTACTATTAAAAAGAGATGTTTTTGCATTAATTTGTCGACATTTGAAGAAAAAACAGCATATTTTATTTGGAGGAAAAGTTACTTTTCATGACTTGCTCTCTATTACCAGCCTCACTCCGTTCGGCTGCTAAACACGAGCGCGCCATGAAAAGTATCACTTTTCCTCCATATAAAATAATATACTATTACCAGAAACGTTTCACAGAAAAACTAAACAAAAAAGACTTTACAAATACAGAAAAGCGCTTCGAATAACTGAAACTGTCGTGCGCGCACCGGAAAAGCCTAGTTTCCGGACTGGTAATGAAATAAACTATTATTGGTGGGACTTAGAATTTGAACAAGTTATAGCAGACAAAAAGAAGAAATACCAGAAATATTTAACAACATTACAGGAAATGATATGATGGAATACAAAAAAGCACAGACGAAAATAGCAGAAAGGAAAAACAGAGGATTGGAAGGAAAGTGTAACAGAATAAATACATACGTAGGTGGAAGAAAGAGTACGGAAAGCTGGAAGAACCTGCGACAAAATCAAGAACGAGAGATAATTTCACCAATAACATTAGAACAATGGAATAAGCACTTCAAAAATTTACTGACAGAAAAGGGAATCGAGTTTCAAAACAATAAAAATAAAAGTAAATCAGTAAATGCTATAACCAATAAAAATAAATGAAATAAAGAAAATATGTTTGTAAATAACAAAAAAAATGGAAGATCCAATGAACCTTGAGAACTACCCGCTGAACTGGACAAATATGGACTGTGTGAAAAAAATATCAATGGTGGAGAAATCCCTATAGAATGAAAATTTCTTGGATATCTACTATTCATAAAAGAGGCAATAAAGAGAACTACGAAAACTATCGAGATATGTCAGTCACTAGTACCCTAAGTAAGATATATGGGAAAATACTAAATAACAAAATTGAGGGAAAGTATAAAGACTTAGAGGCAGAAGAGCAGACAAGATTTAGAGCTGGTAGATCCACAGTTGACTATCTGTAATCTATTACCCAAAATTATTGAAGAAAGTAAGCCTTCGATCAAGAAATTCATTAGCTGTATGTAGACTTACAAAAAGCATATGACAGCGCACCTTTGAATACATTATGGGAAGCATTAGAGAAAACCAACATCCATTAAAGTATTATAGAAGCAATAAAGAAATTATATGAATATACAACTGCCAAAGTGAAAGTGAAATGAAGACTATTGCAAGGTTGCACAGTTAATAAGGGACTTAAACAAGGATGCTGTACCAATCCAATGGTATGGGTTAGTTTGGGTTCTAAAAGATAATAACACTATATCACATTACGTTTTGCCGACGACCAAGTGATACTAAGGGCAAGATCATGGTAACCTCGATTACTTGACAAGAAAACTACTAGAAGAATATTGGAAATGAGGACATGAAGTAAATGTAGGCAAAACTGAACAAATGTGTATTGGAGGAGAAGGACAAAACATTATACTGGAGGATGGACGAACCATACAATGCTGTTCTGAATATAAATATCTGGGCCTTAAAATACCCAGCGAAGGAACACTAGATGAAACCATGAGATAAAAGAACACAGAAGGCAGGGAACCAATCTCGATCATGAATCGAATATTTTGGCACCAGAACATATCAAAAGAAAATAAAAGCAGGATTTACAATTCCGTTATTAAAAGAATTTTATAACATATGGCATTTAAAATAGAAAAAAGAAAAAGGTATTTACTGCTACAGAGATTGATTTCTAGAGAGAAGGCATAGAAAAAGAGATGCGGATACAAGAACTAGCAGATGATGAGTCGAAGTTAAGTGTCGGAAAGCGTCGTCATAAAAATTGGTATTTTTAACACTGTCGGATTTTTTTTTATCGGAATGAGACACTTTTTAAAGAAAATACACTGGCGGAAACCACTTTTGATGTACATTTTGTGGAACTTCGAATTCTAAAAGCAAAATATACGAGTTGGTGAGCGAATTGCTGGGTAGATAAAATGAATATAAATTTTACTAAAAGAGAAAAAGACCATCACGTTATAGCCCTAGCTCGGTGCGTACAAATAAGAAATCATTTTTCTAATACATTATATAAGAAGTATAATCTGTATCATAAAGTTCGATGCATAGGGATCATTCATAAGAAATGGCAAACAATACGTATATCACAATAATAAACAATTTGAGAAGAGATTAATCCTGAATGGATTCCTACAGGGCCCCATACTTTTTCTGACATATAAGAATGAATTAGATTGGGTCCAGGGGCCGAGCGCGCCTTAAGGCCGAAACACATTATCATCAGGCACCCCATCACGCCAGAAATAAAATTTATGATTTTCAAGCAAAATCATATTATTATTATTTCACGTGAATTCATATCATTAATTTAAAAGACAAACTGTAGAAATCGCCATAATACATAATTGATTAAAGGTGCTATGCTAATCGTGATAAAAAAAAATGTGGGAAATAATTAATAGTTCATCTTCATCTTCACTTTCAGAGTTTGAAGAAGATTTAGAAGCAGCACGTGCCGTCATAGACTTCTTAATTTAACAGTAAGTTAAGAGAACGACGTCTGTACTACTTCTAGAGTAAACTTGTAAATTTTAGGAAAAAAGTTGACTTAGTACAGACATATTTTAATAACTAATAAGAATTATTTGTATGATGTTTTAAGACCTCACTTTGTGCCTTAAGCAAAAAGCAGAATTCTCGTCTCATTTTAAAGTATGCGTGTAAATTTTAGTGTTGAAGCATAGTCATTTGCGCCCCCCTTGCACTAATTAGTCGGCCGGTTTTACCGTCCTACGTTCTCAGCATGTTTTTACCTCCGTTAGTTCTGAATATAGAAAGCACGTTTTCATTGCCTTTCTTTTTAGCCCTATTTTTTATGTTTGTATAAGAGCAGCTCTAAGCCCTTTCCCTCAATTAGAATATTTCGTTCTTTTCATTAAAGTTTGCTTCTAACAAAACTTATATCATGGATTCTAAATGTTTTGGACTAACCCTAAATTTTTATAGTCTTGTTTTTGTTAACAAAAATTTAGGTTTGATAATATCGATATTCGCATAAGCTACGGAACTAGGTGGTTATTCCCTAAGGAATCATATGTAATTTCGCCTAAAGTCGCGAATGAAGGTTTCACACAAAACAACACCAATAGTTGACACCGGACCAATAGTTGACACTTAATGCAAATTTTGCTTTTTATCATTTCATTACGCTATGAAAGGATATCTATAATTTTTGAATCAAATTCTATCCTTGAGTTTTAGGCAAATACATTAGGTTTTCACAATGTGAAATCGCTTTAGGTGAACGTGTGGTGTTTAAAAGATGCTCTATAGTCTAATAGTTGATATAAAAAGTCAAGCAAATAACTCCACTGTGTTGGCTACTGTTATATTCTTACATTTTCCCTCAAAAGGGAGTTTTATCTCCTAGAATTTCCCTATCGATCTGTTGTCTCGGTTCTTCGATTCTCGCGATTTTTTTTTGCATTAGAGCAACTCAAAATGACCCTTTTTTAATAAATACACATGTCCAAAAATAAACTGGCGGTGTTACGATTCTCGCCAATTTCGATAGTGTTCGAAAGACCATCGAAGATAATATGTCCATAAAATTTCATCAAAATGAAATAATTTGTTTCATAGTTATAGTGTGTCAAAAATCGCCTACTTGATGTAATAACTTCGGATCGCCAAATTAACAAATAGCGGTCTACAGGTGTAGCCTAAAAACGTGCCAAATCTCAAATTTCCATTTGCAGCCGTTTTCGATAAAAATGCTTATGATCTAATATATTTTAAGCAATGATATTGTGTATCAACAAACCAATTCAATTTAATTTCGATTATCCTCTATGTGTTGGATAATTGGGTAAGTGTTGGTACGTGTAATTGTCATACCAATATTGAATCCAGTAAACGATGACATTGTGTAAGGTTTAATTAGCAGCCCAAAAGGGCGTGCTAACGCCCTAAATCCATTACTGCTTCAACCGGTTAAAATAGTTTAAAAACGTTATAAAATTTGCTATATTATTCTGTCCCTATCTTATGTATGTAGTTAATATAATAGCGTGAATATATTCTGCTTCCATCCTATGTAGGTAGAGAATAGAATAGCGTTCTATCGGTTTTAATAGACACGTTTTAATAAAATTGGGATTTTTGACCAATCTTAAAATGATAAAAAGGATAAAAATTCAACACATGAGTAAAGCCTTCTTCCAATATATAACTCCGTTAGTCGATGGATCAATCCTTCTACACGTTATATCCTAAAAGCCACGTTATTTGAGTTTCTCAAGATGTGACATATTAGAGACATATAGAACATTGATAAAATTATTCCGCTTGATCCTTTTAAAATGATTAAATATTGACTATTACACCATTTGTATATGTTATATTAATGGTTGTTGTGAATAGCGCTTCACGAGGCTCAAGACTAGTTATGTTCTTGTCTTGATACCCTAAGACCACGACTTAGGATCTCAACGCCTTAAGGCGCCGTGCGCATTGAGAGTAAACCAATTTTTTAAGAGGACACTTTTTTGGCGCGCTCAGCACACTTTTTACAGGGTAGTGAACGAAGTTGAGCCGTCAGACATCAGGCGTCAGGCTCGGCTATTTAATGCTCATAATATTTAATTACTGGAAAACCGTACAATCTAAACCAACCAAACCTTCGTACATCGAACCGTAACCATTCGATTACATAAGCACCACGCTTACCGCACTGCTATCGGCTCGATAGAAGATTTGCCTGATATCTCAACTAGGGGTGGGCAAAATAATCGATTAATCAATTAAAAATCGATTGATCGATTAATCGATTATTCGCTTAACTTTTTTGAAAATATCGATTAATCGATTATTTCGATTAATCGATTATTTGGATTGATCGATTATTCCGATTATATCGATTAATCGATATAACTGATTATTTCGGTTTATCGATTATTTCGATTAATCGATTATTTAGATATTTGCTAAAATATTAAACGTTTAATCGATTGATCAATTTTTTGCTCACTCCTACCCGCTACTTTACGACAGATATAGTTTTGAGAATTTCAAATTAATAACACAGTGTAATTAGAACCTCTGGACTCTGTTAATGATACGCGTTACAAATTTAGTCTATAGGGGATCTCATTTCGACGCGTCATTTTCTAACAGTCTGGCTTCAATTGTTGCACAATTAGGTACAACACCAACACATAATCTCAACGGAGTGTTAGCACGTTAGTAGTATAGTATAGTCTTTATCTTTAAATTATGTATTTGGTTGATTGGATTAGTTTGAGTTTCTAACAGTACAAGCTTCCAGTGCTCCCTCTGAAAGAATATTTAGCTTAGACTATAATATAAAGGTATTTAGTAAAGGAGGTCAGATCTTAAGTGATCTTAGATCCTCGCTTACTGGGGATCATTATAGAGCAACTTGTTTTTCTTACAATGAACAAGAGATTTGTAAACCTACACAAAAATTGAATTTACGAATTATATAAATAATAAAAGTTTGTAGAAAATATCCTTCTTTAAATTCTTCTCCGTGTATTAGAAGTTAATAGTTATCCCACTTTGCAAAGCTGTAGCACCTTGATCGTTCAACTTAGAATGGCTTGCAAACGCGTACTCAAGTGATCTAATAGATTATTAAACACTAAGATATGAATGTACAGGGTGGCTCGAATGCGCGTCTATGTATGGGGATCTCGAAAACCGTAAGAGATGCAGTGTTGGTCAAATTAGGGCAAAATTGCGCATTAAGGTGCCTAACAATATGCCGTTTAGAAAGTTTTAAAATTCCCAGTATTTCCGGAAATATCCGAAAAAAAAAACACTCTTGCATTGACACTTTTTCCGCTCTCTCCAATGGTGGTATCCAGTTTGGAATCCGACGTTTCGTCTTCAAGTGGTCATCATCAACTTTCCATTTTAAATACGAACTTTAATTTTTTTCATCAGTTTTCAGATGATATTCACATTATTAAAATAAATATGTGTTTTTATTTTTTTTATTCTTTTTTTTAATTTATATTTTAAATTTTTTTTTAATTATTTATTTTGCTTTGGCGTAATTTTGAATAGCTTAAGTTACTTTTGAATTTTTTTATATTCAATCAAAATATTTTATTTTGTTTTTTGTGTTAAGTGGAAAACTAGCGCTTTTTTTAATAAAAATAAAAAATAATAAAATTAAATTAACAGGTTCGTTTATCTTTTTACAAGAATGTGGTCCTGAACTATTATGCTAATCAACAAAAAAAATAACATAGATCAACAATTATTATTAATAATACTAGTTGATACTACACTGAGATGCAAACACACCTATCAAAATTTTGATTATAAATTTAAAAAAAAATATATAAAAAATTTCTAAATATTCAAGAGGGATCCTTGCTATGAATACGCGAAAGCGCTTGAAAGACTGAATTAAAATGTATGATAAATAAACGTACTACACGATATCGTGTTTATTGAGCTCTAGGATGGAACTTTACAAGCATAATAATTTAAAGGTGTGTAATATTTTGCAATATTGATATCAATGATTCTTCCCAATAATGGGAATCTTGTGGATCTACATTGGCATAAAGTAATCCCAAATGTTATATAATAATAACTATAGATGAATTATAATTTGTTAAAATTTAGATATTTGCACTTGGGCAGATAATTCAGTAATAATATTTGGCGTTACAGATAACATCGGATCCAATAAAAAAATTAAGACAATAATATTATTATTATGATCATCATTACAAGGCAACAGCCTAATAATATCATAAAATTTCCTAGTCTTGCATAAAATTGCATAAAATTTTCATTTCTACTTCATTTATATGTCAATGAAACTAACTGAACAACACAATACAAAGAAACAAAATAAAAATTCAAAAGTAACTTTAATTATGCAAAATTACCCCAAAGCAAAATAAATAATTAAAAAAAAATTTAAAATAAAAATTAAGAAAAAGATTACCAAAAATATACAAACATATATTCATATTAAGAAGATCCTCATACATAGACTCGAATTCGAGCCACCCTGTACAAACCATTTTGCTCTCCCTTTATCAGATATAATGTTTGGTCCCGTATTTGTATTAATAAATGATTATTTCGATTAATGGATTCTCTCGATTATCGACAATCTAAGTTATATCCGTTAATCGATTATTCCAATTAATCGATTAATATTTCAGAAAATATCGATTAATCGCTTAATTGATTATTTCGATTATATCGATTAATCGATTATTTCGATCAATCGATTAATCGATTATTCGATTATATCGATTAATCGAGAATAATCGATTATTACAAATAATCGAAAATCGATTAATACTTTCAATAATCGCTCAGCCCTGATCTCAACCTCATGCATCCGAATACTTCAATTATTATGGCATCGTGCATCAACTATGGGGGGCAGCGGCTAGAATTTATAAAAAACATCTATTTTCTTAAAGCGCGCTTGAACCTTGTTCTATTTTTAGAAGAAGAAATCAAATCGGCAAGGTCGCCGACTGCCGCTTTGTTGAACGTGTGCGGATTGGACGATGCGACCGAGGTGGAAGGATAATATTATTTAAGGAAATACTGAATGGCTCTAACAATAACAGCAGAGTCTATAGATATTCTTGAACTGTGTTAATAGTATAATTACCATGAAATGCGTCTGGATACGCCCGTCTTTTTTTGACCTCGTTTCGTTTCTAGAATTCTGTCTGGCTGTAAATTGCGTCTTATTTAATTCTAGACTTTCGAGAAATATTTTGGATTCTGTAGAATATTCTAGGCTACGGATATTTGAATATATATGCGAGGACCACTGAAATTTAGTAATATAATTTGACATTGTGAAGAAATTGTAATAAGAGATTAGAATTGTAGTGGTATATAAGAGTAAAATCGTAACAATATTATTAATGCAATAATAATTTGTATAGCAATATGGCTTTTTGAGATCATTTGAAGGTCTCATTGAAGATAGAGAGAATGTTAATCATGTATGTAGTGTAATCCAGAATTTAAAAGTAAAGATTTACATGTGCAGTGCCAACACCTAATTCTAAATATATGAGTGCCTCAAAAAAGAAAATGAACAAAGTTTGGACAAATGTATTATTATAAGAATTAATGGAATTACCAAGTTATTAGTATTAACAATTTATCCTGTTGCAAAGGTTCAACCAAGGTGTGCCATAATTGTGTGCCCTTGAACTGTCAGTTGAGTAGGGCTTGTTCATCCGGGGCCTCAATATTAAACTTGAGCTTATTTAGTTCTATCTATGGATTCTATAGTTGTCATTATAATCATAATCTCCAGTCATGTTACATTACAAGTATCTAGTCTAATCAGGTCAGAGTGTTCTGCTGCCGTGTGCAATCATACCAAATATTATGTTATAATGTTTAGCAATTACAATATTCTGTCAATATACAGAGTATACACTTATACCGTTACACTATTATCAAGCAAAAAAAAGTAACGCCTATGTCCTAGATATCTTGGATATGTGCCGGCAACAGGTCTCAAAATGAGTTTAAAAATGCATTTTTTATAAACTTTCCGGAGAAGAGTCACAAGTGGGGTGGTACCATTTCAGAATTTAAAGCATATGGGGTAGTGCTTCAAAGGTGGGTGAGGGTGGTCTGCAAAATACCTTATTTGCATTCCTCCGCGGTTTTATACAAATGACAATTTTCGATTTTTTTTATATCTTTTTACTCTAAAAAATATAGCCATTGTCTCTATCTTTTTATTAATATTATCATCGTGCAAAGTTTGAAAGTTTATAAGCGAGCCAAAAAGACTGTGCCGACGCGACGGCCTAAATTCATTACTGCCTAAATCGGTTAAAATGTCTTTTGCTATTTTATTCTTCCTCTATCCTATGTAGGTAGAGAATATAAGAGCGTTTGAACGAAATTGGTATCTGTGACCATTCCTAAAATGATACAAAAATAGACTTCTGCTTGTATTCTAGACTCTCACATAGATTAAAATTCAACACATGAGTAAAAACGTCTTACAATATATAACTCGGGTAGTCGATCGATCAATCCTTCTACACGTTATATCCTAAAAGCCAATGATAATTTATGAGGCTATTATAAGGGGGTATAACATTCACTGCATACACTCAGCATGATAATGTTGAACTTGATATTTAAAACTTTCTTATTTGAATTTCTCAAGATGTGACATATTAGGGGCATGTAGAACATTTATAACATTCTTCCGCTTGATCCTTTTAAAATGATTGAGTATTGACAATTACACTATTTACATACTCGTAAATTATCTTTCTGTGACCGTGACTAAAAACGTATGTTTTAGTCCGTGCGGAATAACTAAGATGCACCAAATAGATAATTAGGATTTGTATAATATATTATATTAAATAAATAAAATTTGCAAGTAGCAAAAGAAAACAATCTATTATTTACATAAAATATAAAATTTAAGACAAAGCTACTAAAAAATCATGTAACAAAAACTTAATCGGTTTTTTAGCAATTCGGGCAAATATATGTTTTTATTTCATCGCAGGGTATGTTATAAACTGCCTTCCCAAGTATTGCAGGAAAATTTCTTCTAGCGCGAGTCTTGGAACATAAACTGCATCTTTTTTTAAAGAAGCTGGCGCTTCTGAGGCATGTATGACCCGAGAGCACATCCTAAAGCTGCTGGATTCCATTCAGAAGAGAGCTGTGCGTCCCGTCGGCGACCCGGAGTTGACCCGGGATCTGGATAGTCTGGAACATCGCAGACATGTGGCCGAGATCCCCTGTTTTACAGATATTTTCACGGCAGATGTTCCCAGGATTTGAAACAGGGTATTAACGGTTATAAGAACATAAAAAAACACTTTTATCACAAAAAAAATGACGATGTAAGGAGTAATCTAAGAAAATCTCGGAACCGTTGGGCGAATTTATATCAGATAGGAAGAGGAGAGGAATTGAAATAAAAGTGAAAGTTCATGGGGCTGTTTTTGAATCATCGGGTTCTACTGCCGAAGAAAAGAATAAATATTTAGTTGAAAATGTTAGGGAAGTAGAAGCTACTATAGATACATAACACTAACGCAATGGCTTACGTAGGCATTGTCGCGCGGACTGACCGGTAGTCTCGGTAACTGCGGTTAGCGCCATTTGACCAGCAGAGGCGGCAGTAGTGTCTTGCGTGCTTTCTGCAGTTGCGTTCGTTGCAACTTTTTGCCAACATAATCGACCTTGTCACTCGAATTTTTTCGGAGAGAGTGATAGAGTACGGGCTTAAAATAGACACCCTGTATATTAACTTTCTTATTTCTTGAAGATCAGCTGATTCTTGTCCACTCTCTGTCGACTTACAACCTGTTATGATAGTCTTTATGTTTCATATCTCAAAGTGTTTGAAATTCGATCTTGGTCGATTTTCTAAACAAACAGAGAATGCTCATAGGCACTTTTACCATAGAGGCTAGTTCTAAAGTGAATTTGTAAATAAAACAAATACCATGGCATTATATGAATATTTTAACAAGTTATTTTATCTGTAAACAACAATCTTGCAGCTAAGTACAGTTAAATGTTCATTAATGTTCCTGCGGAACTGCTCAGTGTGAGCTCGACTAACTGAGATAACTCTCAGAAGAAATACAGTAATATACAAGCAATAATAACAGGATAAATATTACCTTAATGTCCACAATAAGCTACTATGTACACTATATTCACTAATTGACGAGCAACGTTCAATCGTTCAGCAGTTTATCTTCCAGCACATGGGGAAAGTCACTTAAAAACACTTACTAAGTCTTGTTAGATTCTATATACAATCTACTTCAATTTCTTGCCAATAAGAATGACTCGAATGGTAGTGGATTGAGATGTTATGCAGTTATAAGCATAATGGCATGACAGGGATGCCCTTGTGAAATGCGGTTTTTTATAAACGCAAAAATGGATACTAAAAACACGTTATGCTGGTACAGCGTTTTGTGAGATAATCAGATAATAGAACCCACATAGCCGAAGGCCAATGGGGACGCTTAGTGCAGTGTCTACTTGTGAGAAAATCAGAGGATAGAACCCCATGGACGATTGCCAATGGAGACGCTTAGTACAGCGCTCGGTACAGCGTCTTACTTTTGAGAGAGATGGCCGGGTGCCAATAAATACCTTTACTTGTAGGCTTGAGACGACTATGACGAGATGTCGCAATGGCAGGATACCACAATTTCACTTGAATAGATCTTGAGAGATTAGGGGATCTCAACACGTGAAAACTGCCTGGCATGGCCGACGGTCATGCCAGCGGGAGCGCGACTTGGCGCGTCTTTCTTTGTTGGGGGGTCAAGATGCTACTGAACTCTAGAACGTGAGGACTAGATCAACTCGAAGGCGTTGACTCCTCCCTTTCTGGCGGGAGAAGATGCATCACTTTGGAACTAGAAAAGGGCAAATTATGTAACTACAGAGAAGTTAAATGTAACTTTAGATCAGCGATTGTCTAACATAGACTTATGCATTTGAACACAGATCTGGTCGAAATACGCTGGCAAGTTTTTATAAAATTCTATTATTAAAAATCGGAAATTTAGAGGAGCTAACTTGATTACCCCCGTCTTCGCCGTGAAAGCTCAGTGATTGGCCGAATCGGCGTGTGTCGAGCGGCCAGGTTCAGATGAGTAAACGTTGTAGCAACAGATGGCGCTAGGAATATCGCCGGGGCTTCTTGATTTCTTTGGAATAAGAACTCAGTGACGTGAAAGAGTACCATCTTTATTTAAAATTTTAAATGTTATACCGAAAATCAGTCAGGGTTTATAAAAAAGCATGATTGGGAATCTGTGACGCAACACATTCTTTATAAATGGAAACATCTATTAGATGATAATTATGCTGTTGGTGCTGTTTTCCTGGACTTAATTCTAGCTTTTGAGGCTGTAGCTAAAGCAAAGGTACAAATTGCAGGTGACAACAATAAATGGACAACTTTCATTTGAAATTGTTGTGAATGATATTGGTGTGCCTCAGTTCTCTGACCGTCATTATTTATAATTTACATTAATGGCATTGCATTGGCAGTTAAAAAATGTTCACTGCATTTATTTGCAGATGATACACTTACGTATTATTACTCAATTGATCTGGGGATTTTGATTAACACTGTAAACCTCGATTTAAGTTGCTTGCAGGTGTGGTTCAACAGTAGTTCCTTGAAATTAAAAGCAACACAATCTAAGTTATGAAAATTGGTAACATAGTGCATGAATCTGTGATGGTAAAGAATATTCAGGTAACGGTATGTATTGAAAAAATGAACTGATTCTTAAACATAAAGACATAGGTATTTATTATCATCGATCACACTCTTTCATTTAAGGAACACAATGAACATATAATTTAAAAAATTACAAAAAGTCTAAAGGAACCCCGTGGGTTATAGAAAGGTTAACCGTCCTTGTGAACAGCTTCACGAGATTCAAGACTAGTTTTGTTCTTGTCTTGAAACCCCAATATCAAACCTTAAATCTCAATGCTCCTGAGAATAAATCAACTGTTTTCATACTTTTCCTAGTTTTGTAATATTCGATATGGATTGTACAATTTGTTACAAGTGGAAACGAAGGACTAACATCAAAATGAGCTTACATTTTAATTTTCACCGAATGTTAATTCTGGAATACTTTGTAATAAATAAAAAATGCAACAATCAGGATTTGCTTGTTGCAATTTTTGGTGATTTTACTAGTTTTATTGCAATTTCCATGCATAAAGTTGGCAGCAAATTTGTTGCACAAGATATGAAATAATCTCCTCCATTCGACTCATTCATAGTCCCGAATCTCGTAAAATATTTGCCACGTTATTATTAATGAAGTTAGCACAAACAAAGACCATTATTGTACTAGTTTTAATTGATATCAAAATTTACGGAGTGTATATTTTCTGCATAAAATGTAGATGAGTAACTTATAGACAAATATTTTCACTCTCAATGTTAGCATTGTTATTATTTCTAGAAACACTTATTTCATAAAAAAAATCTCAAACAGAAAAATTCAAATATTTTCATTTGGCTCAGTATAATCATAGTTATTACATTTATAAAATTAAAGTTACTCAAACAGTTCTAGTTTGTTGATGGAAATTTTCTAATTAGGCGAGAACGTGAACACATTTCTCCTGACTGGCTTGAAAATTGATTACTGGCAATTTATTTTGTTACCTACTTCTTCGCCTCACTCGCCTTGGTTCTGGAACATCTGTCGCAACATTCGTCACTGCTACGGTCGTATCTTCCACGAAGCGTAGTCCGACAGAACGATTCGTTAGACTTTACTTAATTGATTTTTATTTTAAGTAGTTTTATTAATAAACCTATTTGATTGTGTATTTGAAATATCGGTTTTGCGGACCTATAACCCTTTTGACGTAAATCGGAAATCTGCGACGAGTATTATAATGAACCCTCTTTTGCTAGAATTATTTTTTCTACTACCGTGAGTTTTTGCCTAATTTTCTGCTCCTATTTTAGTTTTGAAAGTGTCACTTATCTTCACTAGTGCGGGAAAAATCACTTTTTCACCTCACTCACCTTGATAATATTGATCTTAATAATAATATACTATACATTTTATTGATTTTACCTCTAAAATTATAATTTTATCTTACCCCTAAAATGATTACTATTTTTACTAATTTTTTAACTTAATTTGATTTTATTTCAATTTGCGGACGTAGAAAAATTATGTTCCTAACTCATGCGGAAATTGTTCTTCCCGCACTCATACAGTCGAGTGTGGGAACTCCGCTACGTGTCGTTCGGTTCAATGACAGTCGCGTGCTGGTATCACTTTTCGCACTTGTAAGGAAAATAGCTATTTCGATTACTAAATATAAGTTGTTGGTAATCTAATATCGAGTTTGTTACATTAGCAAATCTCAAATGACGTCAATGTTACCGATAAATTACAAAAAAAAATCGAAAATAATACAAAAACAAATCAATACAAATGTTTTAAGACAAAATATGTATCACATAATTATGAGTTGTGCGGTAATTTAAATTCGTATTAAATTACGCGACTAAATTATCTGATATGGGCTAGAACTTGAGAAGCCTTTAACTTCACTGGACCATTTTCTCTAATAAGAATGAAAATGCAGATGATTTATTTAAAAAGAATTAAGTGCCTACGCATAATAAAAAGGGGAAAACTTACTATACAGATCAACTTTTGTGGTATAAACTACAATCCTTCATTTCCCAAATTTTTTTATGGCAATGACACACCCACTAAAGTCAGATCCTATGGCACTTGACGAGCGGTGTGTGTGCGAAGGTATTGATTGAAACGGCTCTGTAATTTGGGGGAAACAGATGTCCTGGGAGTGAGTTCCACAGCGATGCACTGTGCCAGACAAAGGAGTCCTTGTAAAGCGATGTTCAAGGTTTTTCCAATTGTACAACGAACGGGGCGCTCTTACCATCTGTCCTGACTATCTGACAGGTGTTGCGGGGGCGGGCCGACCAAATTCTTGGGACATCTGCCGTGAAAATATCTGTAAAATAGGGATATCGCGGCCATATGTCTGCGGTGACTATCCAGATCCCAGGTCACATCTGGGTCGCCGATAAGACGCACAGCTCTCTTCTGCATGGAATCCAGCAGCTTTAGGATGTGCTTCGGTGCGGTACCCCAGATGTGTGAGAAATATTCTAAGCAAGGTCTTATTTGATCGAGACACCCAATAGTCCGATTGACCATGATGAAGGAATAGTCGATCCTGCCATAATGAACTCAGGGTCCGCCGTATTAGCTTTCCTGGTAAACGTGGCCGCTTGGGTTTTTGCTGCATTGAACTGGATCAAATTTCTGTCGCCCCAAATTCGAACCCTCTCCAGACCTTGATTAATTGCTGTAATCTGCTTCTGTCTGCGGTGATATGTCTCAGTCGCTGGTAAAGGTTCTTCCGATCTAAATTGGGAGACAAGGGTACTGTCGATGTAGATATGTTCTATATTGCTGTGGAGGATTCATTTTTACCTTGTAATTCATTGCCTTTGGCTCCACAAATGATTACGCTTGTTTTGATTTGTTATAGAGCCTCTTCGGCTCTGGCTCCAGGATGCAAACAGCACAAGTGCCAGTTTAGGACACTTAAAAATTAACTAATCCTTTCAACAAAAATCATTAAATTCTTCCTAAGCGAATAACACCAAATTATAGATATATAAAACTTCAAAAACAAATTAATTTACCAAATAGCACCTCAATATCACACTAAAGACCAGTTAACCAGTAATTAAATATGGCATTATAATTGTCATCTTGTCAAAGTCAGTTCAAAGCTTGACAATCTGCAAGAGCTTTTTACTGTTTTATTGTATTTGCTAACCATTTTCATTTTTAGTTTCTTTTATTCTTGAAAACGATAGCAGACTTGCTTATCGAAACGTAGAGAATATTGTCGCGAGTAATCGAGATGACAGTTCTTTTAACTTTTTCTTAATGCCTCCACCGGTCTGTCATCATACGTTTGAATCGCGATGCCACGCCTTATTCAGCGTGCAGGGGTATAACTCTGATGGTAGTACGGGATTCTTTACGTAAGGTGAGAAGCGAAGATAAAGAAAGCACTTAAAACAGTAAACTATATTAGGTAAACTTAATGAGAAAAGATTAACAATGTATATTGGTCAAAGACCCAACGATAGAGTTTTTAACAGCGTTTACTGGTCAGAAACTTAATGAGACTAGCCTATACCCAATTATTAAGGTGCGCATGCTTTCTCGACTTGAGGTATGTTTTATGAATTGTTTATAGGTCTTTTTGGTCACTGCTTTGTAAATATAGTTTATCTTATGTTGTGTTGCGTTTTATTTAATGTTAAGGTATCTAAGAGCACTTGGACACTACACTTTGAACTACTTGACAGACTACTTAGAAACTTCACTCGAAGAACTTTGACAGACTCGACTTTTCTACTGTGGTTAATGAAACCCCTAGTCTTAGCAGTCGATGTGGCTAACCAAGAACTAGGTTTGGGGTAGGAAAAGGATTAGAACTTTAGCAATCATGTGACTAACCAAAGAGCGGATTGAACCAAAAGCAGTCATGTGACTAACCCTGGAGCTGGTTTTAGGTGAGACCAAAAGTCTGACGAACTGAAGGTTTGCCAGTGTATTTATATTAGAGAAATTGCTGATCATTGCATGCTTAAGGTTCATAATCGCTCCCGTTGACTGCTCGCGTTGTTTATAGTTTGCTTTTAATGTTTATTAAATAATTCCCAAGTTCAAGTTCAAACTTGGAACAGGGTGATAATTAGTTAATAGCTTTATGAATTATTATATTTGACAATATCTAGCTAATTCATTAGGGTCACTAAACTGGCACTTGTGCTGTTTGCATCCTGGAGCCAGAGCCAAAGAGGCTCTATAACAAATCAAAACAAGCGTAATCATTTGTGAAGACAAAGGTAATCAATTACAAGGTAAGGGTACTGTCATCTTCAAAACTGTAAACAGGATTATTGGTCTCGGTCAGCAGGTCATTAATACAGATGAGGAACAGAATTGGTGAAACTATTGCGCCCTGAGGCATGCCGGCGCTAATGTTGAATGTGTCTGAGATGTGTCCATCAACTGCAACGTGCAGAGATCGGTTCTTAAGAAAACTGGCAAGCCAGCTGCAGAGATAGGATAGCAGTCCGAAGGACAGCAGTTTGTTGAACAATCTGCCATGCCAAACTATGTCGAATGCCCTTAAAATATCCAACGCAATCGCTCGAGATTCACCGTAGTTCTCAATTGAGTGACATAGGCCAATATATCTCCTGACGATCTCTCTTTGCGAAAGCCGAATTGGTTATCGCTAATTAATCTGTTGGTCTCAAGGTACTTGAGTAGTTACTGATTGACTACACGTTCCATGACTTTGGAGATTATTGGAAGCAAGGAAATTGGGAGATAGTTTGAGGGCGTGGTTGCCTTTTTTGGAAACAGGTTGCACTCGAGCGACTCTCTCAGAAGATGGGTAAACCAGAGAAAAAAGTCTGGAAAAATAGGTGTTAATTCGTTGGCGCAGTTCTTTAACACGGATATCACGATGATGAAATTCAACTTCTGCCATGGTAGTGCTAAAGTTCGATCTGGTGGGGAGAGCCATATTTTGGAGGACGTTTGAGGTAGAGTGCGATGGAAACATTTTGGGTGAGC
>MU182591.1:703702-716755 GCA_016904865.1 Pissodes strobi | reverse complement strand
CCTCGGTATTGAGAATCCTTAAGGGCGACTCAAAATCAAACGACTATTAACTACACTTGTTTGGTTGAGGTATCTCAGAGCAAATAAAAGACGGCAGCGTTCGTGCAGATTTAAGTTTACTGGATGCTCTTTAGGTTTGATGTTCAAGTGTTGTCATGTTTATTTCAATAAACAAAATGATATAAATATATAAACATGTAAAAGAGCCTAATTGAAAACAAATAATAACCTGCCGTATGCTCAGAAATATAGAACTAGTTCATATCGGAAGTATCAATATAACATAACAAATAATTACAAAAGATCCAAAATCAATTTCAACAAATTAATGATAAACGCAATATGCATAAGGTATCTATCGTCACATCATACTAGTAATTAAGAGTTATCAGTAAAATACCTATTGCTATTAAACCTTGTGCGCGTCTACCATGGTATACGTGTTCGCAGTTTTACGTAAATAAATCTTAACGAATCAGTTATGAAATACCATTACGTAAAATTATTACAACCAGATAGTTAATCAGTCAGAACGCCAATGTTTATCATTTACCACGATATATATTAAATGAGAAAAATAAGGAAATATAATATGGAAAATAGTATCTCTACAAGAAATATACTGATTTAAATTAGCATCATTAAGCTATGCTGACACAACAGTTTCAAAAATATTTATATCAAAACAACGCAGAAAGAAATAAAACGCGCAATCTAATACAACGCTGAAAATACAAAAAAACACGCAAATGACATTATGTGAAAGATCACAAGCATTCTGTGAACATAGTACCACACCCAACCCAACTTAAACTATAGTTATCTCATCTGGTCTCAGCCGATATCACCTCCGGCTTTCTGAACGTAGGCTGCTAGGCGCCTTGAGACCAATAAACTCTCAGTAACAATTGAGGTAGTGCCCACCTGGACATCCCGTAACTCTCTGGCTGCAGTCGGTACCAAAAAATAAAACACCCAACCGGACTGACTGGTAGCTACTTAACTCGCTCCAAATAAAAACCCTACTACTAGCTACGTACGATTTTGGTGGTAATGACGAATGAGAGCAAGGCTCTCTCCTTCAGGCACCCCTTGAGGAAGACAGATGGCGTATTTTGACCCGGAATCTTCCGCACGTGGCCAGTTACCAAAAAAATCTTGAATTCAGACAAAATCCAACAAATTTACAGTCAATTAATTTACCAAACTGGTAACTATGCCAACTTCTCTAGCCCGAAATAATATTATCCCCGTAAGAGCGAATTAGATATTATTAAACTTTTTATCAGGCTTACGCACTACCTCCTCTTAGAAGGGTTTACCAAGAAAGAGAACAAGGTCAAGTCAAGATCGTCCACCTCGAATGCAAAAGTATAATATTTAAGGGTCAGAAAAAATTCGACTAATAGGCCAGCTTTACATTGTCCTGCGATACCACGCAAAATATAACAAGATGGTTGCCACCAAATTTAATAACATCTTCGATACGCAATAAAACGTACCTAATACTGTACGATCCTATGTATTGCTGGCGGGATAAAGAAAACCGTCGATAAAACCATTATCCATAATGACTAATCAAACAGAAACCACCTCATTTCGGCCATTTTAAACTCCTGACATCAAAAACGCTAAACGCATGATTACGCGGCACAATAATTCACGCCTAAACGCACCTTTAACCAAGAGCCTGCGTCCCTGTTGGAACTAGCTGCGAAACAACTAGGTGTTGCCAAATTTAGGGGACACAACGCAACCACTAAATCATCTTGCCTACTTACATCAAGCGAAAGCTCAGGTGATGTATTCTTGAACTCAAGAGAACGGTCACTTCTCATGAAAATTAAGAGAACGTGCTTCTCTTGGTTAAAAGCAATAGAAAGCCTTCATATTGAGAGAACAAATGCGCCATAGTGCATTGCGCAATTAAATTCCGCATTTTATTTTTAATTTTAAATTATTTTCAGGCCTAACATAACCTGTACTTTGTGCTTATCGTTTATTTGGGGTTTTTGTATTATTTTATTTAGTATTACCATTTATCACAATATGGATTTGGAAGAAGCATTGATCATCCAGCAGGTTATTGATAATTTGGTAGAGGCTGAAGAGAAAGTCATTCGACCCTCACGAAAATTTTTAATTAAAGAGAACCCGTTTTTCCGATGAAACGTTCGTCAAAAATATTCGTTTAACTAAAGAGTTAACAAATTAGTTAATAGAGCAGCTAACTCCCTATTTAACTGCTCCTTCAAGACAATCAGCCCTGAGTATTAAGACAAAGGTATTTTTACACTGTACACCTCAAAAGTGATTCTCATATTTTGCTACTGTTTCTTAGATTTTAGTGTTTTTACTCTTTGTTGGGCATGGCACCTACCAAGAATGTGTCGGAAAAAATATTTTTACAGGCATCAGCCAAGCGAGTGTGAGTCGCTGCATTCATGAGGTGAATAACAATGCAATTGTGACACAACATATACAATTTCCGGCAAATATTGATGTATTGAACAGTTAAGAACAAGGTAATAATTTACTTATTTCAACAATAAAAAAAAAAATAAAAAAAACTTTTTTTTTCGATTCAACAGAATATGTCACTCTCAGGTACTTGTATAGCGCCCACTTCTTAAATCTGGATGTTTTTTCATGAACTCCACTAGTAGGTCTTTCTGAGTTTTATTTATCGGCAATGATCGTTTTTTTTTATGTTTCCTCGGTGGCTTGATCCATATCGAAAAAATGTATTAAAAAAAAGAAAATTTTGCAATTAAACCGATAAAATAACAAAATGCAAATTATAAAGCTCAAACAGTTAGGTTAACAGAAACAGACGTAGGTTTGTAGGTTGTTAATATACAACAAAAATGTTTTAAAGGTCTACTAAAACAGTTCCAATATACCACTCAAAGTTTGGCAACCTCACTATGCAAACTTATGAGAATGCAATCGTTCAAAAATACCGAGAGAAACCGATCGGTGGTGGTGGGATACTACCCGTCACATAGTGGAACTTTCACATCTCACAACTTGGAGAATAGGGGTCCAGACAGTCGTTTAACATCAAACTCATGGTAGCACATCAATAAATTATGTTGTTTCTTGTTGGCTTGGTTCGCAAACACATCAAAATGACATAAGGATTGCTAGAGAATCATGTACACTTGCCAACATTTCAAGGGTACCCTTCAAAGTTAGGCAACCAACAATTGTTGTCAAATTCAGCTGTCTCATAATCATGTCAGAAATAGACACTGATTGAATTTTTAACTTTTCCTATTAAATATTGAAATAAATCCAGGAAAAAATCTGAGCAACTCCGAAACCAATATTTCTGCCATCCATGAGACTGTTTTAATGTATATTATCATCGAGAAGGTGGTTATTCGAGAAGGTAAGAGAATTATTGAATGTTTTGAAATGCACTGCTATAAATGCCTGTAACTTTGAAGGTATCCTCGATAGCGATGGCCAGAATACAGTACGATTTATTGATTGATTATGTGCTAAGCCAGTGAAAATGTTCATAAAGCTCGATCGATCCTATTAAACAGCCCGAGAAAATCAAGTTACGTATACGACTACAGAACTCTCAATTTTCTCTGGAACAGGTCGATAAAAGGCTAGGGTCATACGACAACCATGCAGGCGTCTAAACAAATAAGTAGTATTACATTTAGATTAACGGACTAGCATAATAGATATAGGATTAAAGGTAAAATAACTGACTTTATTTGACCTCTATCTGTTACATGTTTTCATACTAAATTGACATGTAACAGGGTTACCCGAGTATTCATACCTTCCAGCAGCGAGTATCGTATATTCCTATCTACATCGCCTTAAAAATTACTAAGTGCCATCACAACCTTAAAATTAAATTTAAAAACTTACATGGTTATATTAAATAATATAAGAGCTAAAGCAGGCCTTTAAATAATATGCGATTACCTATATCTCGATCATTAGCTTATATGTGAGAAAAATCTGGTATATTTGAAATATGTTTCAGTAGTAATAATAAAAGATAATTACGTATGCTATTTTGAATCTGGTATGTTGCTTTCCAAAATTAAATAAAATTACTGACATTTTACAAGCGACACCTTTCTCGCGAGAATTTTCTAATTAAGCAAAAGCCATGAAACAGTTTCCTGCCCAACTTGATTGATAATTATTTCATGGCATTTTACTTTGTCACTACTTCGCCACACGTGTTTCGAATTTCTTACATCTGCTTCTTTAGGGGCACCTGTTACATCATTTGTCAGCTCGTAGGGAATTGCTGTATAGAATGCTTCGTTGGATTTTCTTAAATATTACTTAATCTTCTTAAAAAGGTTAATTGAATTTCTATCGCAGATATAATTAAGCAGAAATGCAAGAATAGAGACGCAAATAAGAAAAATGATGCGTCGGTAACACAGGTATTCTGCTCCATCCCCTTTTCGATGTACCAACCGTAGTAATTTTATGGGGATAATATATTAAAGGGAATTAATTTTTCATCTTACTCACCCGAACTACGTGTCATATATAAATGTCTCTACAGGATAATCTGTAAAAAATGAGAAAATGATGCGTTTGAAAACTATAGACTCAGAAGCTTGCTTGCCAGATTTTTAGAGTTGCGTAAAATTGTCATGAGTGTAGGGTACTAAAAGATTTTTTTTTTAACAATCAATAATATCTTTCCCAAACGATTTACGAATATTTTAATTTTATTTATTTATTTTCACCTTAAGTTAAGTAACGATGCATAGGACAGAACAAGCTGTCTTCGAAGGGTGCAAATTAGGCCCTAGCTCAAATGCTAGAGAGTTAGTAGATGCCACCAACTTGTAGACAGCACAAGCCAGAAACAAAAAAAAATACAAATAATAAAACTAGAAAAAAATCAATTAAACATAGAAAAAATCAAAATGATTTCATTATTGCGCCCAATTATTTCAAATCAGTTTTACTTACTAAGTATTTCCCTGTTGGGACACTAACGTTAAACTAAATGAATGAATGAATTAAATAGACAGAAAGGTGAAAATTAAGATCGGTTTATTATCATAAGATGGGCAGAATGGTTTGCTTGGCTACAATGTTGAAAAAAAGAAGTTAATTAAATTTATTTATTTATTTATTTATTTATACTCATACAAACACCTAAAAGGTAATTACATGCTTGAGTTTTACATAATATACTTAAACCTAATTTTAATCTTAATTCCTAAGTACTAAACTAATAACTAAGCAAATACTAATCAACAATACTATGGTTTATTACGCAGTTAATAAATTGGTTTCGCGACAAGAAAAACAAATCTAAGTCCAACTCTTTAACAAAATTATTGCAATCTATTAGCCCTAAATGTAAATGAGACCCAGAATTATTAACCCTAAACAAAATATCTCTTCTCCTTAACCTAGTACTTGGAACATTTATTGGTATCTGGCTTAATAGTTCAGGTGACTTAATATGTTGATGCAATATATCAAAAACCAGTAAAATTCTATTGTTTTTCTACGTTGGTTCAGACTATTGATTTTAAAATCTGTTAACTGATCATGATATGAGATTAGGGTAGGAAACATAGGGTATACTCCATACCTTTAAAAATAAATATATCTAACAAACTTTTTTGAATTTTTTCTAAAGCATCAATATATATAAACTGCTTAGGAGCCCACAACACAGAGCCATATTCCAATTTCGATCTAACAAAAGCATAGTAAAGCAACAAACAAGTTTTCCAATTGGAGAATTCTCTGGAAAATCTTAATACAAGGTTCAGCTTTCGGTAACATTGGATATATAACTCCCTAATGTGTGATGTGAAGCTTAGATTTGTTGAAAAAGTGATTCCTAAGTCAGTAATTTCATTAACAGTGGCAATTTGCCTGTCATTTATATTATATGTATGTCTGACTAATGGCGAACCTTTGCAGTAACTCATATGAAAACATTTATCGACATTAATTTTAAGATTGTTGTTCCTACAAAAGTCAGCAAATGAATTCAAGTCAGACTGCAGTAATTCACAATCAAGGTCATTTCTGACTGGTGCAAAAATTTTTAGGTCATCAGCGTATATCAAAAAATTGCTTGTTTCAATAAATCTGTATACATCATTAATAAACATGTTAAATAGCAGTGGGCCCTGTATGAAACCTTGAGGTACCCCTGAACTAGCAATAAAGCAATCTGACATACTTCCGTTCATTTTTACAAAAAGAAACCTATTACTTAAATACGAGCCCAAAAACTTACATGCACTCTCATCAAAATTAAACATTTTACATTTTTGTATCAAAATTCTGTGATTTACCCTGTCAAATGCTTTAGACATATCAGTGTATATGACATCCACCTGTTTCCCATTCAAAAACTGTGCCGAAACAAATTCTGAAAACTCTAGTAGATTAGAAATTGTTGATTTCCCACTCACAAATCCATGTTGCCGATTAATAATAATAGAGTCTACATGTTGGTGTATCCTAGAGTGCAATATACGCTCAAAAATCTAACTTAAGGTATTTAAGATGGTGACCGGACGATAATTTTCGATGTCTCGGGTATTACCTTTTTTATGTATAGGAACCACTCGACCATATTTAAATTTTTTGGGAAAAATTCCATGTTTTAAAGACATGTCAAAAAGAATCTGCATAGGTTTTATTAAATAATCAACACAAGCTTTGAACATGTAAGCAGGCAACCCTGGAGATGCCTTAGCCTTAAGGGACTTAATGGCATTTCTAATTTCCAATTCTGTAACACCTGAAAGAGAAAACATGTCTAGTTTGTAATTAAAAGTATCAGAAACCATAGAATCTTCCAAGGATGCATCTTCAGCATATGCACTACTGAAAAACTCAGCAAATGCGTTTACAATTTCATCATTCACGTCATAAGTTACACCATCATATCTAAAACTGTATGAAATCCCACTATTACTTTTCTTTTTATTTATAAAGCCCCAGAACTCCTTTGGATTATCACGTATATTATTTTCAGTATCTTTTATATGCTCATCATAACACTTTTTCGTCAGAACTTTAACAATTCTTCTTAATTCCCTATGCTTTTGTTTAAAATAGACCTGGCTACATGTTTTATGGTTATTGCTATGTGACAATCTGAAATACTTATTTTTTTCCTTTATACATTTTTTTAATTCATAACTAAACCATGGAGGATATTTGTTAATAGTTACGCCGCCCCTATGTTTTTCAACTGTCTGATCCAACATTTGATATATTTCTTGGTACATGACTTCAAGACATGAATCAGGATTATTACATTCATTTAAAATATTCCAAGTACAGCCCTGCATTAAATTATATAACTGATAATAATCAGCCTTTTTAAAATTATATCTTATTTCTTTAATTTCATTATTGGCATGATTTGTTTTGTTTGTCTCGAAATCATCTTTTGTTTTTAATGTAAAACTGATTTCCAATGGAGGATGATATTTGTCGATACACACTAAAGGAGCGTCACTACTATCCTCAACTTCAGCAGCCGTAAGGTCCGTTAACACTAAGTCTAAGGTTTTATTTAAATGATTTGTTACGTTATTTATTGAATAAAGATTATGTTCCCCTAATAGACTATAAATAGTTTGTGAGCGCTCAGAACCTTTATCTAACTCATAATTAGCTGCATTAACTTCATTCAGATTATAGTCTCCTATTATAAAACAATGATCAATATTTAGAAAACATTCACAATTTAGAGATTCAACGAAACTATCATAAACAAACTTACCAGAACTACAGGAGATATATACTGTACAAATCATTAATTTTATATTCTCTACATGACATTGACTACATATCCACTGATAGGAAGGTGAGCTACTTTTTGCTACACAAACTGGCTTATGCTTTCTTTTTACACAACACATAACTCCACATCCACGAGATACTCCTGCCTCCTGATAGTTCTTGTCATTTCGAAAAACCACATATCGATCATCAGCCAGTTCACCACTGTAAATACTGTCGTTAAGCCAAGCTTCGGACACACATATGACATTGTAATTGTTCTCTAAAACACTTTCGAAGAACTCTCTAGATTTTGTCCGAAGACCCCTAACATTTTGGTATTTAATCTGAAATATATCTGGATTGGGAGACTCTGGAGCGGGCATTAAATTGGGGGTTAAAACATTTTCGAAAAAACTGAAAGCGTTTTACTACAATACTTTCTATCCAGTTTTTCGGATCCAGTAAGTCATCAGCAAGATTTAGTGGAGCTTCTATTTTGTAGCTTGTATGATTTTGCTGCTTACTACCAAGTTTTTGTACTTTAAACTCAATTGTTTCACCAGATTTTCGCTTTATATGGTTACGAACGTGCTCTTCTGTCGTATCGGTGGATAAGTTGCTGACATAAATGTAAGCTTTTTGCTCCCTAGTACCCGCTGCCATAATAACGTCAACATTGGGCGCCCCTGTTCCATCATTTCTTTGAAATCATTATGGCTGATCTGTTATTTCTGGCTACTTCCAACACATCGGTATTTTTTTCATTATTTTTTGGGACATGATCCGGTATTTTTTTATCCAGTGCTTGCAAACTTTTCTTAAGCTTAGTTATTTCCTCCTCAGCTTCCAGCAGTCTCTGTACGATTTTTTGATTTTCTCTTTCACAAAATTGATGGTTAGTTTGATAGCTTTTTCCACTATTAAAATGGCCATTATTTTCCAAAAGTCTTACAAGTTCTGTGTTGCTATCCTTTATGTTGTTGGCACAGTCATGTAAAGAGCTAGATACATTTCTGGTAATACTATCCAAATTCTCAGCCTGTTAATCAATTTTTAGGTGAAACATGTTGTTTGTCTCTTTGTGTTCGTCTAGCATATCTTGAATATGAGAACACTTTGATTTTATATCTTCCTGGCCAGTTTTCAGATCAGATTTTAATACATCCACATTTAGATCATCCTTTAATTTACCAAATTCATGTCTAACAAGAGTTTTAACAGTACCTTCCCAGCTCCTAATAATTTTTTCTGTTTTACTTTCAAAAAGTGCTTGCTTTGATTTGATTTCTTCAAAACCTTTCTGGATCATTTCCAATATTAATTTATTTGAATCTTTATTATTGTCTGCTGCTCTACCTTTTAAGCAGTCCGCACAACAATACATAATGCATGGCGACCTTTTCTTTAATGCTACACTCTTTTGTTTTTGTTCTGATCCAGAAAGCAATGAGCAGCTGATACAAAATGATGTTTTACATATGCCACATTTCGCATGACCGTATGATTCAGTTTCCTCAGCATCACACTTTTTGCATTTCATTATAAAAATAACTGAATTTACTGTACTACAACAACTTCTGATTTTAAATTGAAAACAAATATATGCTCTGGCTGCCACGGTACTCAGTGTTACTAAATCTAAAGAAGAGATGATAAATGATTAATTTACTTCTTGCAAATACTACTCAAAATAATTTACTTCACTTGGAGAAATGCCCGAGGTACGACATAATTGAAAACTATAAATCTAAATGAATATGTCGCTAACACATAGAGAACAAAAAAAATATTATTTAAAGCTTTACCTAACTATGCAATTAAAGTTAGAAAAAGATTTGGTTAATTGCTACGCAAAATAATATATCTATTTAACCCAATCTAACTGAAATTAATTAAGACCGAAACGTTAACCACAAGCGATGCGCAAAATAATTGACCTGTTAAGGTGCTGGCCTACTTAGGCGGCGCAACGCAGCGCTAAAAGCTAGGCTCCCTAAAAAGTTGCCCGAGACAGAACCTCTGCAAGGAAAATTAAAAATAAATTAGCAACTATCCATATGGAGGTACAAATTGGCGACACTTAAAAAAACTAAAAATCAACTCACTTGACAAAAACAGTGAAAAATCCCAATAATAGAACTGAGTCTAGGCACCAAATCAATAAGGCACCAAAGGTATTTCAAAAAACCTTTCTACTGTGACACCACACTCTCAATCGCAAGCATTGACTTTTATAGAGTGAACATTGTCCGAAATGTGGTATTAAGCTCATAGGGGATTGGCTGGCTTAAATTTTGAAAGAGAGCTTTCTATGGATCTTGTGTGTAGCCTTATTTTCTTCATTACTTCCCTGTTAGTATTAATCTTCCATATTCATCCACAGCAAGCGGTTCCAAAAACAAATACCTATAAATCATAGATCGATAACATCGTAGTTCGGAACACAGATCTCTAGACGGTAGTTACATATGACTAATAGAACGCGGCTTACTACGACAAGCGCAAAATGCGAAATCAAGACGTTACTTGACCTTATTCCTGATAAGTCACCGCCAAAAAGAAATTAAATGAAGAAATAATGCTACACTAAATAAAATCAAATAAAACCACAATACTTTTTATGATAGTAGATTTCCGCAGTTTTCTTTCACTATGAAATAGCAATTACGAAATACGGTAAGGTTAATTGTTCCAAAATGACATATGGAGAGTTTATTTTCATGGTTGTTTCCATCCTTTTTTACGCTTTAAATGCTCTAATCAACCCTGCTTCTTTGGGGAGAATTAAGAAAACTCAAATAAACTAAAAACTAATTCAAGCAAAAGAGAGCAAGGACAAACGGTTTAAGAATTTAGCCAATAAAATTCAGTTGCACTGAGAATAAGACACGAAATGCACTGAGGTTAGAGTTTTTTACACATAACACGAGATTAATATTAACCAAACCAAATGAAATTAAAAAAAATTTCTTGGGGGCCCCGAGCATCGATCTCGAGTACCTCTCGCATGGTAGGCGAGCGCTCTACCATCTGAGCTAGACCGTCGATGGAAATACGTGCGCCAAGACTGAATATAAGTGTATAGACTGGCATAAATACATATTTATTGGAAATTTGATTAGATAAATATTTATTTAATTTAACTTATTACAGAGACTGACAAAATGACCAAGGCAATCCAAATAAGACTTTAAATGCGATGCCTTATATGTCTTGTTAGTGTCAAAACTTAAAAAGGCGAATGATTAAAGAACTAGCTCACCTAGTATAAAAGGCATTATCATTCATAAAATGGCTTCTTGCTGTATGATTTTTGACAAAGATTCTCGTCAAATGATCTATCAACAGACATTATATGATCTATAACTCGATGTTTTTACATTTTCCCTTAAAAGTCCATTTTCCGACATTTTCGATAAGAGAAGCATTCAGAAAGTTTTTCATCCATAAATTCCCTATCGGACTCTTGTATCAGTTTTTTTGATCCTCGCGATTTTTTGGGCGCCAGAACGACCGAAATTGACCTCTTTTTCAAAAATGTATTCGTCATTTTCCGATTCTCGCCAGTTTCAATAGGATTTGGAAAACTGTCATAAAGAATGCGTTCAGAAAATTTTATCAAAATTAATGATTTTTTCGACAGTATTTTAACGCAATAACTCGAAAACGAAAAATCGGATCTCCAAAAAAAAAATACTCGAATTCCCACTGGCAGCAGTTTTTGGGAAAAACGCAAAATATCTAAGAATTACCCGAATGTTCGTTAAATAGCCGGCCGTAGACAGCTTTGAGTGTTACATGCCTAGATAGCTAAGTCTTATTCACTATCCAGGAAAAGGTGTGCGGAACGCGCCAAAAGAAGCTTGAAACTTTCACTTAAAACATACAAAATAAACAGTATTTAATCAAATTGCAGCCCCGCATGTCGAGCGCTAAAGCTATTTCCACATAAAGTTATTTTTAATCAGAAATTTCCTCTTGAGCATACTGAAACTGCTGCGGTAATAGTTTTCAAGCTAGATTTCTATCGTTTTAAGTTTCATTGGAGTATCCGCATTAATTTGATTGCTCAGAGCCGGATTAATTGTATTGGCCATAAAACGGTTTTATACATGCCGACTTAAAGTAGACGTAAACCGCATGTTTGCAATACCATTAACGTTTGTAACAGTTTTCACTGGATGTAACAAAAATGTATGTTTATTGGTGGTTTTTCGCATAATTGCGAAAAACATTCGGTGGAGCCTTGGTGCCTCATGCCCGGTGGTAGAGGATAATCCAATAAAACTGAAAAAGGCTTATTTGTGCTTTGCATATTAATGTTTTGGGGATTTTTATGGATCATTCGCAAAAGCAAAATAATTGAGCACCGAATAAAAATATATACGTCTATTTTCACGGATATTTTAATCTGGCTGGTGATTTGTATCTCATTTTTGGATTCTAGGAAAGATTCTAGACATATTTGGTATTACAAACCTTATGCGGGTTTTCAGTCCTTTTTGAGGCATTCGAAATCAAAAATTAATTAGCGTAAGTAATATGCTGCAGATTGTAAACGAAATCCCTGATATCTTTATTATTTTTCATCGTAGGTAAGTCAAGGTTGACAATAACACTTTTGTCACCGTGAATTTATAAATTAATTTTTTTGCAAGTTATTCTAATTAGAAAAGATACAAAAATAGCAAAATCATATTTAAGAAATAAAATAATGTGGGATTGGTTCAAAGAGAATATGAAGGCAGAATTGAAGAGAGGCAAAGAACTTTACAATTACATATCTCAATAAAAACCAATAAAGCACTAGAAGATAGAGGAATTCTAGACAATGGAAAAAGAAGGAGAGAAATAAGTGAAGAAAGAAACCAAGCGATTTTTTATATATTTTAAAGCAAATTCAAAAATCATCAATTCAAATCATCATTCTCTTATTGGTATTCGTAGTTTTAATCTTCTCATGCATTGAGTTTTTTCGAATATTTCTTTAAGCTATCGCAATTAACTCAACTTACTCATATGGTATAGCAATGAAATTCCGTAGGACACATTTCAGTGAATTTCACTCGATCGGTCAACTGCACATGATAGAATAGAATTGAAGGGAGTTGGCGCTGGTACCCGCCTCTGCCACTGCAACCTATGCAATTTTATTGTAGCATTCCGAAACATGCTTAGAGGACCTCATCCAGTCTGGTCTTCTTAATCAGGATCCACAAATGGAGTATCAGCTCCTCCATGTACCTTGCAGGTCCGGGTTTGGTCTATCCCAGCCTTGCCTGCACA
>MU182591.1:671574-693702 GCA_016904865.1 Pissodes strobi | reverse complement strand
TTCTTCATTTAAATTGATACTTTCGCTGTTCAGCTGCTTGTTTTACCGCAAGTAATATAACAAGAGGATGTAATTTTCTCGGCAAAGGTAACACTTCCACGGCTAAACTATGACTATAAAAATAACAAATTATCAAATTCCGTAAGTTTCGAGCTGTAGCTCAGACTCCTTGATCGGCCTTTGAGCAGTCAGTATCTCATTGGTGGACCTTTATTTTTTCTGATATTACGATCTTAAAATTGTTTTCACAACTCTATGTTGGAGGGAGATGGACATGCAAAATACGTAGTTTGCTTTAATCTCCTTTAGCAGTTTTTCTCGTTGTCGGCGCCATGACTCTTGCTTATTGGTGCTGGCCTTTGCAGCAGTCAGTTGGCTTCTCTATGTATGTAAATTTGTATTGGTGATAGGTCTAATAATACCTCTAAACGTCCCCACTTGTCTGGTCTTTGTCCACCAAGTCACTGCTCCATATGTTATCATGAGTCTCATCATCCTCGTGAATAACCACAGGGTCATCTTGGGGCTTAGACCTCAGCTTTTCCAAAACCTTTTTCTACAGCTACCTAATACTATCATAGCCTTCTGTGTAACTTTTTGAATGTGCTAATTCCATGCGAACTTGTGATCATGGATATTTCCTAAGTATTTCACCCCTGTGGAAAACGGAATTATATATTTCTCCATTGAGAACTGGTAGTTTTAGTTCTCTCAGGACTCTCCTTCGTGTAATGAAACGAGTTTTCGATTGTTTTAAATATCTTAATACGATGCTACTAGCCTATGTAATTTAAATTCGTGTGTTAAGTGAATCGAATCACAGAAAGCAATAAGTTTCTCAGTCTGGTGAACTTCTGACACAACGCTCTCCTACATCTGCTAGGCGGGCAGCCGCCACCTTACATCCACTTAGCATCAGAATCTCGAGCCAAAGAGAACGGATATTACCATAAAAGGAGATGCTTCCATCTCCTGAACTCGATCTGGGCACGCGCTTTAACTACGAATCCGGATAATTCTAGAGTCGGGCCTAGGCGTAGGGGGATCGAGCGTATAAATTCGTCTGCACAGCTGAAAATAAGCTCTCTCTAGCTGTGCACCACTAAACTCCAAGTTCTTATTCCAAAATGCAAGTAAATTCTGCTGGTTTAAAGAATAAAGTAAAATCCAAGTTAATAATGTTCTAAATCAAGCTAAAACATAAATATGTATTCTTTCTACATTGTCAGTGAAGCAGTTCAATTAAGTAAAGTAACTATCGAGGTTTACAGTAAGAGAAGTGAATAGTGATCATAATCTAATTAGCTACCTTCATTTAGACGTCTAATAGACGACGCTTAAAATAAAAGGGCAAACGTTTCTCGTTACAAACCTAATTAAGGTGATACAATTAAAATGCTAAAATAATGCGCTATTTATAAAATGAGGGGTAGAACGGTGTTAGATATACAGTGCCACCTGAAGACATGAGTTAGTTATCCAGCATATAAATATATAGATAGAAACATTATTAATTCAGTGATTTTTTAGACTAAATAATTCGAATTGAATTGAATCACATAAAATGTAATGTTTTATATTAGTACTGCTACTCCAATTGTCACCATTTCTGTACATTTGTATATAACCCAGACTTCTGTAACATTGTACATGTTATATGAAGTTGATATGGCTACCAAAGCAGTATAAACAATTTGTTAATATATTAGATTTATTTAATTTAACTAAACGTCTTTCTTTTCGACCATAAAATGCAGAATTACGCTATCTTCAGAAACGCAAAGCTTCGCCACAATAATTACTCTTGTCGCCTGCTTAAAAAGCTCTCGCTTTCTTTTAATAAATAATATTATCATAACCAATTCTTATTTAGGCCTTGATACCGCTCGCAGGGTCCTAAATAGTTAAACATATATCCTTCCTTGATTTCGCTCGCCAGGGAAGACATATAACAACCTGATAAACAAAAGCAAGCCGCGACACTTCGTGTGAATTGAATCACTATTATTTTCTGAGGATTAACAGAGAGTTGATCGTGCTTACACCAGTCATCTACTCACTGACTTCTTTCCGAGAGTGTGCCTGAAAAATTTTCTCCCACCACTATCGCTATATCATCTGCATATCCTAGACATAGGAAACCTTCAGCAGGTAGTTTTCTGGAGCAGGTGATCTACCAAGATGGCCCACAACAGTGGAGATAAAGTCCTCCTTGGGCTCATCCTCTACCTACCTTAGCTATAATAGTACCGTCTCCAGTGCACCCTTAATGAAAAGGGTTGAAGCATGATTAAATGCCCCCTCAATATCTGGAAAAGTGGTTATTACTATCTCTTTGTCCTCTATTGACTTTGAGAGCAGCCAGTTGAGATGGTCCAGTGCTTTAGGGATGAAAATCGTCAATTCTGTTCAATCAATTTTTTTCACTCGTCACGCGTTTCGCTAACCATGTTAGCATCATCAGGAGATGACTAATTTACTGACAAATCAAAAAGAAAGAATTGACGCTGGGTTGATCTATGCTAGGTTAAGTTAGCTGGCTTTTGATTAAATTCTATATAATCGGTTAACTCTTTTATCTAACTGGAAGTTCAAGATGGCAGTTTCAGGCATTTGCCTTATTTTTGCAAAACATATCTTTAATACTCAAATATGACATCGTCTTTTGGACATCAGTAGTGCCGAGGATAGTAAAATATTTGATTTCACAGAACGTGAGAGGAGACATTACGCCATGAGAAAACGCGAAGATTCATTTTGATCAAATGGACGACCGCGATTCTAAAAGCAAAATCCATATTTTTTTTCTGGTTAAACATCATATCAATATAACGCTTTTGCTTTAGAAATCGCTAAAGTTCTCGATTGCTTAAGCCAAGATTCCAAGGTACTGGACGCCTTTATAAGCAATAACTAACCCAAACTAACCCAAGCTAAAATTTTGTAATACATTTTGATACAAAACTTTTGGCCTTATGGGTACATATGTTAATTCAATTAATTGTGATATATCGTTAACCAAAATTTCAATCGATCTACTTCAAACTAAAACTAGACCCAGAAATATGAATAAAACTAAGAGCGCTTAAAATATGTAAAATTCTGCGCGCAAGTATGACAGAATAAATAAAGGTGGATACATTGTTACGGTGCAGGTGTTATATATACCAGGTGATATAACATCTGCAGTTCTCATGCAAAATTTTACATATTAAAATATTGGCTTCCCCATTTATTTACTTAAGGGAAACATTTATTTGTATTTTTCGCCGAGTGGAATAACATAAACACGCAGGCAGAATTATAACTAGCGTCCTAAAAAAATGATTTATTGTTTGTCTTGAAATGATATGAGTCAGAAGCAGATAAAGTAGATATCAATTGATTTTTCTTTCTGCTTTCAACTGTGAAGTAATATAAAAATCATCAGATCGTCGAAAAGAGACTGATGAAGATGTGTTTCGTCCATCATATCTCTGAGGAAAGCAATTAACTTTGGAAGGGGAGTTGAAATAATGGAAAATTTTATGGCTAAGTTTTAAGGCTATTATATTTCAGGGCTGCTTATGAAACGTTATAGTCAATGTGCGGTGTGAGATAGGAGAGGATAGCGCAAGCAATATCGTTTAGCTTTCGTAAATAGCTAAAGGGCCAGAGCCGTCTCGTGACCGCTTCTTGCTTGGAGGTTAAATATTATATATGCATTTAAAAGTGTGTTGCCATCGGAATAAATTGTGTATAATATCAGGAGCAAGTTTCAATTATTGTTCGATTGCTTCCTTTGGTAAAATTGTTGCCTTAGTAGAATTTCTACAGTACCATCGGCGAAATATTAACTTATTATGTTATTATTATTATAATTGGAGTCATATAAGTTACCGATACAAAGTTGAGGGGGCCAGGAGTAATGCAGGATCGATCATAGGCTGTTGGCCGGCCAGGTGATAAGAAGGGCAAACGGCAGCGTCAAAGACTCAGTTGGAGAGAGAGTTCAGAGACTGGCGTGCGTGGGAATTACAGTTGCTACGAACACGGCACTCACCAGGGCGCTGGTTTGCCGCCCCTTCACCTATCCCTGGAGCATGAGTCTTTAAGATCTGCGTACAGACTGGAGGAGAGCTGCCCGACACCCTCAATGAAGACGGTCAACATATTGCCCACCATCAAATCAAGCAGACCCCTCAGATTTCATGTACCCGATAAGAACGCGCGGTTGGGGTTGGATTGCGGCCCACGTTTAGCTAATGAGATCGCCTGGTACACAGACAGCTCCAAAACGGGCAATGGTACTGGAGCAGGTGTGTATGGAGGTGCCATAAGAGCGAGACAAACTTCCACCCTTGGAACTTATTCAACCGCGTTCCAGGCGGAAATATATGCAATCTTCAAATAATGTGGGTACGAGATCCTTCAGAGGGAAGAACATTTATATTTGTTTGGATAGAGTAGCTCCGTCTTTGAGTTTGACAGACTTCATTCTGCATGGGTGTCTAAGTGTAGAGCGCCTTAGTAGCCTTGTCAGTCTTGTATGGGTGACGAAACATTCGAACGCCCCGGGCAACATGATACCTGAGCCAGTAACACCGACAAAAGAAGGACTCGGCACTTCCGCGTAATGCCATCACATTAAAAACGGTCGAGCTTGCAGGCCAATTGTTTTCGTGGTCCCACAATAACTTAAAAAGGGTTTGCGCGCAGCCAAATAAAATTGTTTTCCCTCCAATGAAGGACCAATCAACAAAAAACCGCAAATGGATTTTATTATGTCTGGACGAGGTAATATAGGAATAAAAAAGTGTCTCAACTATATGTAAGCGTGCAAACTTATTATTTGAAGGATGGATGCTTAAATCATATAGTATTATTTGTATAACGATATTCTGCTTTGCTTAATGTATGTAATTTTAGTTGCTCAGATATAAAAGCTAAAATAGAATTATTTTGAAAACTGTCTTCACACTCATCTGACATATTTGACTAGTGATGAGGTCAAGGTGCAGGTTTCACCAGATGAGAGTAATGTATTTTTTACTAACATTGCCCATAGCCTGAAGAGTCAGATTGACCCTTCTCCTTTGAATCCTCTGGATTTCGACATTCCATTGCTGGGGGATTCTGAAAAATTTGAATTTTGGGAGGTGTCGGACATTGAGGTCAGGGATATTTTGTTTGGATTAACCAGCAAGAAGAGTAGGGACCACTATGGTTTCTCAGTAGATCTAATTAAAGGAATTAAACATCTTATTTGTGGCCCATTATTCAATTTTATAAATCAATGTTTTGGTGAGTGCGTTTTTCCTGATATACTAAAGAGGGCTGTAGTGGTGCCTGTCTTCAAGAAGGGTGATCCCTTAGACCCTTCTAATTACAGGCCCATATCACTTCTTCCAATAATCTCGAAAGTTTTTGAAAAATGTATGGCAGTAAGAATGACAACAATTCTGGGGCTAAAAATCTCTTTACAGGCAGTCAGTTTGGCTTTAGAAAGAACTGCAATACAACTCTCGCTATTCTGGCTTTGGTTAAACGGATTCAGGATGCATTTGAGAACCATTTGTACATCTCAAGTACATTCTGTGACCTAAGTAAGGCCTTTGATTGTGTCTCTCATGACTTGCTTCCGAGAGAGCTGGAAAAATATAATTTTAGCAATAACAGCATTGCAATGGTTTCTAGCCATCTCACAAACAGAGTGCAGAGTGTGCGGGTGGATGGAGTAGAGTCGGCTGAAAGAGTGATTGATGTTGGAGTCCCTCAGGGATCAATACTTGGACCATTATTATTCCTTATCTATATAAATGGCCTACCACAAGTTTGTCAGGAGTGCTCATTTACTCTTTTCGCGGATGACACAACATTCACCTGTGCACATTTTAATTCCGGAATTGTACAGGAGGCGTTGGGTGAGGCTCGATCAAGGGCCGAACAATGGTTTGCAGCAAATAAACTGCATCTTAATGCTGGAAAGACACAGAACATGATTTTCTCTACAATGCCCATTCTAACTGAGGCAAATACAGAGGGTTTAAGGTTTCTGGGAGTGCATCTTGATCCTGGACTCCTTTGGAGGGATCACACGGACTCCCTGGTCAAGAGGCTTGGGTCTGCCACTTTTCTTGTGAGAAGGCTTTCTGATCTTCTTCTGCTTTAATACAGGACTATTTTTCTCTCTTCCATTCACACGTCAGCTATGCCATCCTGGTTTGGGGTCGTAGTACTGGTGCCCAAGATGTGTTTCGGGTTCAGAGGAGAGTGGCAAGAGTGATGAATGGCTTGTCTTACAGGGAAGACTGCAGACAGGCTTTCATAGATCTTCAAATATTAACTTTACCTTCTCTCTATATTTTTGAAAGCCTTATTTTCATGAGGAAAAATCTCCACCTACACCTTCGATACAATGAGATTCACCAATATGAGACCAGAAATGGACAGGGTCTTGTTCCCTCATATAGGAGACTACAGAGAAGCCGGGATGGATCTAATTCTTATGGTGTAACTTACTTCAATAAATTACCCACAGCAATTTGTGTGTTACCAATACAGAGTTTTAAAAAACATATTAAGAACTTTCTCATCAGCAGGGCATTTTATGACATTGGAGAATTCCTAGAATTCCGATTTTAACTGTGTCCTGGTGTGATTATTGTTTTAGGTTTTACCGAGTTTTATTAATCAATGTTGTCTTAATTATAGGTATATGGTATTTTGGCAAATGTGTAGTGTACTCTGTAACTTAGTGTTTTTCTTTTAATGTTTGGATTTAATACCTTTTTAAAAATGTGTGTGCATTAGTATTACAACATTATATTATTAACATGAATAAACAATTTGAAGTTGAATTTGAATTTGACACTAAAGAATCTAATAAGTTCGAAATGTAGTTTAAAACACTTTTACTTTCATCGCGTTTTTCAGGCTCAATTTTTTGCGAGTTTTTATCTATATTAAATGACAAATTTTTCACTTTTATATTATTATAGATATAGGTACCCTACCACGTACTCCAATTAACTATAGGATCCCAAGAGAGACCAACTGGGAATGATACATAATGTCAGTCAGGAAAACCCTAGAGAACATGGTTGAAACACGTGATAATTAATGTTGGTTTTAAAGCGCAGGGAAATCGTAAGCAAAATAGTTGCTACCTACGGGGAAAATTGCCCTGAAAAACAAGGCAACAAAATAATAAAACAATCTCGTGAAAGAAACAAGCACTTGCCCTTCGAGGTGAGAGGAAAAGGCTATTTAACAGAGCAAAACTCGATCTGGACTGGATCACATACTATAATAAAGAAATAAGAATCCAAAAGACAATCGTGGAAGAAGTTCTGCTAATAATTTATTATACATTCTTATTATTCTTATCCCTATTATTCTTTGGCAAATTATAATCACAGATCCTGCTTAGTCTGGATGGAGTAAGATTTTCCTTGTTAAAAAACCTTTACCCATTTATTGGGCATGGCTCGGTCCATTGGAAAGTAAAACGCGTGTATTTTCAGTTCATTTTTGTAGTTTCCGCGTCATCATATAACACAACAGCAATACAGTATTGTAAGTTTATCCGTAACCCCGGTAAAACTCACCACAACGCAAGAATACCACAGTTATCCCACATATTCTTATTTTTTAAATAACACAAAAACACAAAGGGAAGAAATTAACCTTTTTGTTTGCATACGCGTGCCCGTTGGACAAAGTAAAGTAGACTAGTGCAAATGCACTTGTTATCGAGTAAAGCAGTATACCTCGCTGTGTCTACGTCACGCAGCTCTGTCGTCACAGAGCCGGGTCCTTGTTTTGTGGGTGTTATTGCCTGAGTCTGTAGGAGGTGTGCGATAGTTCAGCCGCTGCTATCCTGAGGAACGCACTGAATGAGTGGATTAGAGATCTATGGCAGGGTACTTCAGAATGAATAAGTAGGCTAAGTTGTCCTGGTAGGGTGAGGGCTTTATCATGGCTTTGAACAGGGGGGATATGAGGTAACCAGTAATTATACGATGTGACATTATTATTGTCGTCTTGTGAAAGTCTATTCAAAACTTAACAATTTTGCTATAGCTTTTTACTGTTATTTACATTTACTAACTTTAGATTTGTTTGTTTTTGACGCCGGGGACAGATTTGTTCCTCGAAACGTCGACCGTTTTCCAGTTTCCTTTAGGGTTTTCAGCTTCGTTAGGGTCAGTAAACTAGCACTTGTGCTGTTTACACCCTGGAGCAAGAGCCGAAGAGGCTCTACTTTCTCCAAAATTGAAAAAAAAACAGGTAGGGAGCCAAAGGCAAGCAGTTTTATTACGTGTCAAAACTTAATGCGTGTAAGTTCACTGTTTATAATTTAGCGACAAGCAATGTTCCGTATTACACCTGGGACGAAACATAGGCAAAAAGAGGTGCAAATGGGATCGTAACATGCCTTTGGTTGTACAGGATTATCCAACGAGGACTAGACAAGGCGATTTTTTGACTTTCCCTGTACTTTTATAAAAAAAAACTGAAATAGCCATCTTATGATATTTTTTTAAATGGAGCACCTTGTATATTACTACATTTTTGGACTCTCTAGAAAAATCTAAACACATTTTGTGTATAATATTCTGTACCTATCTTTAGCTGTTTACCAAATACTGACAGTTGAAAGTCGGGTATTTTGATATTTTGACAGGCTCTAAAATCTAAACCGCACAAGATCAATGAAAACGGTTTGCACATTCCTAACTTAAGTTTTCATAAACTACCGAATGACAGTATCTTCGAATTTAACCTGCGAATAAAATTAACCGGAACTTTTAAACCTCCGGTTCAATTCAAAGTTACTATCATTCGATAGCTTATGAAAACCCAAGATAGGAATGTGCCAACACTGCCAACCGTTTTCTTTGATCTCGTACGGTTTAGATTTTAGAGCCTGTCAAAGTGTCAAAATGCCCGACTTTCAACTGTCAATATTTGGTAAACAGCTAAAGATATGTATAGGATATTATACACAAAATGTGTTTAGATTTTTCTAGAGAGTACAAAAATGTAGTGGTGTTTAATTTAAAGATATATCAAAGTGACCCCTAGCACTTTTATTTGATGTTCAATTGTTTTTTGCTGAACATATCTGAATTCGCGGGAGAAAATTCATAAGATGGCTATTTCAGTTTTTTTTTTTATAAAAGTACAGGGAAAGCCAAAAATCGCCTTGTCTAGTCCTCGTTGGATAACCCTGTACATTAAGGGATTGGAGAGAAAGCTGTAGAAGCGAACAAAATATTAAAATAAAAACAAGTTTGTCTTTTTAATGTATGAATATGCCATCCGCAGCTTTAAGTTCGTTAATTCAATTGCCCACAACTTAATTAAAGGCTACACTCAAATTGAAAGCAACAGTGCTCATGCAACTATCCAGTGGGAGATAATTATATCGCTTAAACGGGGACCAATTTACACTCCTCAACAATACGTAACCCTGACGAGGGCACGTCTCGCCGTATGTTGTAGAAGAACTGAGTTACGAGTCATTTTTCGATTTCAAAGATTTGTCAAATAAGATTAAGATATACTGCTTTGACAATGTTTGAATTACTTGCTTTAAAAATAGAGAAATACGCGAGGTGGTGCAGCTACAGACGAGATTTTTAGTTTGAAGCCCTATACGATAAACCGGTAGAACTAGAAAAAAGGGGAAAAAAGATCTTTTTAAGTTCGTGGATGAAAATGTTATACGGCAATATTATTCGTCTTTCTATAGCAGCCTTTAATCAGTCTCGCAGTCTTTTCGTAATAATTTTGAGTTTTGTTTCATTAAAACTTACCTTTATGCTATAAAACCTATTACTGTGATATTATGTTGTATTAAAAACAGGCAAAATTGAGTTATCTTATGATGGAATAGTGGCACAATTCAAATAATTGTTTAAACGAGATAACTTGTATAGTCATAAGGCAGTCATAATTTAAAAGCTAAGAAATTTTCCTACAGAATTGTCTCAAAAACCCCAAATAATAACATTCTGAATCATATTATGGGTAAATCATAAAACGAAAAATATTTATTGTTATATTTTCAGTTGTGTCGTTATTGCACAATATCATCGACATTAGTCCAGTCATTTAAGATACAATGAAAACTCTACCCAATATATGTAAAGCTAATAAAAGGTTAAAGGTTGCAAGATTATTAAACCAAAAAATGTGAAGTAAAAAGACCAATAATATATACGAGTAATATTCGGTATAATTCGCTATGATATCTTATTAAACGGTAGTATATATGTATATAAATTATAGACATCAGTAATATTGACGTAACATATATAAGGCATCAATACCGAACGGATTACCTGCCCTTGTGTTAAAGAACTGCGCCAACGAACTAACACCCATTTTTCCAGACTTATTCTCTGTCTTACCGAAAAGGTATTTACCAATCTTCTTGGAAAGTCACTCGAGTGCAACCTGTTCCAACAAAAGGCAACAAAACCACGTCCTCAAACTATCACCCAATTACCTTGCTTCCAATAATCTCCAAAGTCCTGGAACATGTAGTCACTTAAGTATCTTGAGACCAACAGATTAATTAGCGATAACCAATACGGCTTTCGCAAAGAGAGATCGACAGGAGATATATTGGCCTATGTCACTCATATATGATTAAGTCTTAATCATCTCCTGATGATGCTAACATGGTTAGCGAAACGCGCCTCGAGTGCAAAAATTCTGTTTCGGTATTGTGGATGAAACTCTGTTTTAGTGCATGTTGCCGAAGGTTCCATACCCCAACACAATACAAAGAAGGTTGCGATAATATTAGAAACAATTATTTAAAAGACATTGTTGAGGTTTTTACTAAAACAAAGAAGACGTGTAATGCTTTAAGGTTACAAAAGTTTTATATATATTATTATATTTTATTGAAACAAAAATAAGCCTTATTTATATTTTATATTAGTTTTGTTTACTTTTTCTAATGCAAAAATACCATTTTTATAATTGTGTAATGGTAAAGGGTGACAGCTTTACAAGTTAGCTCACTGATGAGATCTATTACTATGGCAAACTATTTATATTTCACTCTGTAATAACCAGAAATTGACTTTTACATTGCTTTCCTGTTTTACCTGAAAATTTTGAATTATCTGTAAAATTATCGATTCAGCAAATTGTGCCCGTCTATTTGTCTCGGGAAAGACATATGTCGCGTCAACAGCAGGGCTGCGTTATGCAGCTTTTTTTTTATGGAAATTACCTGGTGTGCGAATTAGAAATTTTTTGTTATATCTGCTGCAATATGACATGAATTGTTAAACTAGTTCGTACACTGTGGCTTTTCACTATCTTTAATCCATAAGTAGACATTGGCTCGCACTAATGCAACTAATTAATGTCTATATGTTGTAGCATTAAATAAACGGTGCAATTCGGCCGGTCTAAACCAGAGATATTAAGGAGCATTGTATTTATTTCAAACTAAACCGAAATTGCTGTGATTTCATTTAATTTCATTATATTTGATTAGTGCTTAGAATACACAACACCGAAACATTATTTATGGGCGTTAAACGGCGTAAATTTACTTAAGCATTAAACTGGTTTTACGGTAATCCTCTTTTACGAGGTGTTTACAGGAAAACTTTACAGGACTTTAACTTTTAAGATATCAAAGCAAGCAGGAGTTTTAAAATTTAGCTGTTATTATTTTTTTATGAATGGAAAGTGCTTTGCTTCAATAACAGTATTGTTCTACAGGGCGAAGGAATAATATGTCATCATGTGTTTAAAGAAACAGTCACAAAGATTTTGAGTGGTGCTATTTCAATATGCATTTCCAGTTTACCGGATATGTCCATATTTTTCGGTAACATATATTGTGACGACTAGTAATCCGTGACGCCACGCCTTGGATGGCGTGCAAGTTTTAGGAGGGTTCTGTTAGTGGGTTTCGCGCATTCGCCCAGTAAGGCCCCCGTCCGGGCTTAGTTAGAGCTGGGGCGATCCTCCGAGATAGGTTTCACCCTTGTTGGATCACAGGTAAAGTAAGAATCAACTAAGAAAAAGCCACGAGCGTCATACCTGATAAAGTCCGCAAACATTGAACAAGAATAAACTAAAGTGAGACAGAATACATTTTACGGATGACGCGGTGGCCTTTTCTTAGTTGATTCTTATTTTACTATATTGTTGGACCCCTTAAAATGTCGAGCATACGCTCTTGTGAAGGCTCCGACTATCACACACAAATATAAAATGGCAGCTGTGAGCCGAATCTTAGCAGGCACAGATAGAAATGATGCCACGAGAACATCCGGTTCCTCTAGGCGTGGGTACCGGCGTGAATGGGAATTTCTTCTGCTCACCCAATGGCGACAAAGGAGCCGCTACAAAACGCGTGTTGACTCCACCGAATACGAAGCGGAAGTCCGCGTGCAGGTTATATTGCTCAAATTACGTCAGGTTAAAAGAAATAATAAAGAAGGCACTTCGGTAAAACAATAACAACGTCTATTGATCAAAGAATTAATATCCTTTCGGATGAGGAACGGTTTGAATTGTTTATAGGTCTCAGCCCTTGTATTATAGTAAAGTTCTTTAAAAGCTGTGTTGTGTTTTAATTTATGGTTAGGTTTGGTTATTTCATGAGATAATTATTTAAGGTTCTTAGTTTATCTTAATTTCACTCAATACTTTAAGACACTATAACTATTTAACTTGACCTAGAATTTTGACAGATTTATCGTAGGTTTGGCTTTAGTATTTTTAGGTGGGTATCCCCCAAGAAGTACGTTTCTGTGAACTGCACGTCTCAAGTTGGTTCTGAACATTAGAATTTGGTTAGCACGTCCCTGTGGACTGCAGTAGCTGAGAGCGGAATAGGTGAGAGACAAAAGCCTATCTGACTGATGGTCAGCTTGACAATTTGTACCATAAAATGTTGCTAATTATACTTGGTGACGACTTGGGGACGGTCTAAAGGGGGAAAAATACCTTTAAGGTTGGTAAAGACAAAAATACGAGGTGGTACATATTTGTACCACAGATCGTTGACAGCAATCAAATTTTAATTGAATCTGTGGTAACATATGTACAACTTTTTCAAAATTATTTATGCGCATTTATAAAAAGCCTCAAAACAGGAAACACAGGCCTACATTACATATAATAAAAAAAGTACTTGTTTTTTTTCTGATCCTTCCGTGCACTAAAATATGCATATCTCCCGCTGCTTTCTTTTTGAGGCAGATGCTTTCCAAGGTCCGAAAACGTAAATGAATTTTCCACTGTATCTTCTCTGCCTCTATACTTCTTCATTTTATCTTGTCGGCTGCAAAAGTCTAATACTAATTGTTTGGCAAGAGTGGTGCGGAACTGAATCTGTGGAATAGTTTCTGTCCATTATTACTTCTTTGTCGGTTGAATAATACAATAGCGCAATCTACAAAGTGGCAAAATAGTTTGACCCACTCGTTCTTGAAATTTTGAGAAATTGGCTAGTACTGTATCAGTTGGTTCTCCCATATAAACATTGTAATCAAAGACAAATTTGGAGCAAGGTACTCGATTTTGCATTCGGGTATGCAGTGAACTAATTATGTACATAGGCTTCTGTCCGCAATATTTATAAAAAGTCAGTGAAATATCTCCAGCCACTGCTACATTTCAGTAGCATTTGTAGTACTTTACGTTCCTGATGTCTTTTGGAAATATTCTAAGTTGCCGGCTAGGTCGCGAGTTTATTTTATTGGTCAATAAGGATTTTTCTTGGGCGCCAGAAATTCCTCAATTCTCAAAGAACTGTCAAGTATCACCCATAAAAGCTTAAAAGCTAACAAAAATCGCTTGATAGACGTTGAGAACTGCAGAATATCGTTCTTGCCGGAAATAAAAAATTTTCTTAAAAACAAATTTACAATAATTTTATTTCAATAAATACTATTAAAATGAACAGTCCAAATTACAACTTTGTTGAACAGAGTTCCTCTAGAGGTGAAGAATTAAATTAATGTTAGATTAAAAAAAAACAATTAAAATATTAATCTTTGAAATCAGTCAAAACTTAAAAAACTCTGATACAGCAGTGATTTTTACGTTTGCAAATAAAATACTTAGCTAGATTAGACGCTCAACCCTGGTTGGACACACTTTTCTTCACCACGTTCCCTTTTTCTCCAATTGCCTGTTATTTGTTAGGTCTTTATGGGTAAGGATAACACCAGAGGGCAAAAAACGTCTTATAGAGCTGATACGTCTAATGCTGCAATGGTACACTCGGTTGATGCTTGACTATCAATCCAAGCTCTTTGGCCAATTTCCGTGAAAATATGCAAAAAGAAAAACTTGTTTTAGACCAGAATGTTGGTTGATATTAAACAAAAAAAATGAACAATAATGAACAGTAATTGAAACAATCTCATCAAAATATTTCAAACTATTTTACTTAAGAATTAAATCTATGATCAAAAATTACAAGATTTGTAAATGAAGGATTAAACTATGATTAAAAAAAACAAGATTCGTCAATGAATCTGATAAAACTTGTTCCAAAATGCAAGATTCGTTAACGAATGATTAAACTATGTTTAAAAATACAAGATTCGTCAATGAATCTGATAACACTATGTTCCCAAATACAAGATTCGTTAATGAATGATTAAGCTATGTTTAAAAATACAAGATTTGTCAATGAATCTGATAAAACTATGATCCAAAATACAAGATCGTTAATGAATGATTAAACTATGTTTAAAAATACAAGATTCGTCAATAAATCTGATACTCAAGTCTACTTCAAAAAAAAAAATGATTAAATTTGACTTAAGCACACTTTTAAATAAGTGCCAAATAAATGAAAAGTCCACAAAAAAGTTTATTAAAAAAAAAGGTTCTAAAAATAAGCTAAATACTAATCAAAAATTGATAGAGATATTATTACTTCAAAATTACAAATTAATAACTATGCAAATTCTTCCTAAGTCAAATTTATGCGATAAGAAAACTGTATGTGCTAAGATCACAATATAAAGCTGATCGACATTTCACATTATGTCACTGTTCTCCCATTTGATTCGTCAAAGTGAGCATTACGAGCCACAAGCAAAAATAAACCGAGCAAATTTAGCTACAAGTTTAGCAAGGAGCTAGGTTTACAAAGATGAAAGTTATAAATTTACCGTCGACTGTCGGTAGAGAGAAGAGATAAGAAAAATCCAAGGTGAGTTCTCAAAGAAATTCAATGACATATTTCATAAATTAGAAATAACAAAAGAGACAACTCACCTTAGACTTTCAGAAAATGGGATATCCTATTCTCTCCACTGGCAGTAAACTGAAGGTCTAGTTGGTACTCCTCCGTCGCTTCCCAAAATTTGGCACAGCCTGCCTTAGATTAACCTTTAAAAGTTGCGGATTGGAGCCAGGAATTAGCTAAAAACATAACAAATCAACAGAACTCGGTAATAAAATAAGGTTAATTAGAAATTCTCCTTGCTAACTTCAACTACGCAGTTAAATATTCCTGTAAAAGTTAACGAAATTTACGATAAATATCCCAAAATAGATTGAGTAGAGGGTCGACTAAGATCATTTTTTCAACAATATTTTACAAAAAGCCCAAGATGGCCCGGAACAATGATGAATACAATTTCTAAATCTAGATTAGAAATCTATAAGAGATTAAAATATTGTTGTCTAAATCATTGATTGAAAATCTCTCTAAAATCTGAAAATTGTCTTTAAGACACTCCTAAAACAAAGAAATAAATTCGTTAAGTTAAAAGCGGAATGTGCAAAAAAAACCAAATCACATTCGACCAAAAATAAAAATGGGCTTTCACCTTCACGTGAAATCGGAGACAAGAGCAACGTTCGCCGTTCGATTTTAGAACCGGTCCAACTCGCATTCAAAGGAGTAGGAGGGAGACCATCAATTAAAACGATATTAGTATCGCCCCCTATTCAAAGTCTAGTATAATAAAAATATTTTTTTATTACGCATGCATCATAATCAACGATTATCGCACGCTGCAGCGTGCTTAAAATTATGTTTATGGTGCGCCTACATTTTTAAAGGTTACTATAGAAACATTTGATCATGTCAAATGTGACAGATTAATATATTCGTCAATATGTCCCTTAAGTTTAATATTTAAAACATTTTTGAGATTATGATGCATTCGTAATAAAAAAATAGCGTATGATATACGTGTATAAGAGGCCTTTAAAGCCCTTGCGACTTACAAAATACTCCGCTGCGCGTCGTGTTTTGAAATATGTCGCGCGTGCTTTAAAGGCCCTCTTATACACTTATATCATAATATACTATTATAGAAAACGACGTAAAACTAATACGCCTATAATTCTAATGATAGCTCCACCTATGTACAAAAGATCTAACTTGTAGCGAAATCCTACATAGATACCGAAACCAAATCGCATGCATATTTGCATAAAAATCACTTTGCAATATAAAAATCTTAAAACATGAAAAACCATGTAGCGAATTATTTCCTTACACATTGACAAACATGCTTTTGTGAAATTTCGAGAGCAAATGGATTTCTGATATCTAAGGCACATAATTGAAAAAAATGACCAAATAAATGCAATATACACGACCCGCATATGGTTTAGATACCTCTAATACAACTCGTTTTGCTAAGGAACCTATCTCTCCCATATGGGCAAAGCTTTAGAAGATAACCTGTGTTACTGCAAGCAACACACCAAATTTTGAACCTTCTTTTTGCTCGTTTTAAAGGCATATATTGTTTCAAGGAAGTTCTGCCTTTAAAGCCAGCCATGCTTTCGTCATTAGCGAGATTCCGGTCTGGATCAAAAGCACTCTGCACGCTTAGAATATTTATCAAGGATCGAATTTTGAAACGTTTGTTGATTTTTATCCCCTTTTGAGCACCTTTATATTACTGTTTACATGGTGGAATTCAAGAAGCTTCAAGGGATATCACATTAACCTATCTGATAATTAGTAGCTGTTGAAACACCATAATAATGAGACATCCCAACAAGCTCTTTTTTGTTACATCAAGGATTGTACCTTTTTGACGAGCACATTTATTTGACTCGTCAATAATTAGGTTTCCTAAGGCATCGTTAAAGTAGAGTGAAAAAACCGCAAAGGGTGACCGTAGTGTAGATAATTTAATATTATACAAAGTTATGGGCAGTACCTTTGTTTAGATTGTCTCCATCAGTCACGTCCACGTGTACACACATATTTCTCTTGAACTTCTTCAAAATCTCGTTGATAACTGCATTGCCATTGCTTTGATCTCCAAAATCAGAATGATTGAATTCCAATAACTTATTTCGTTTCGATGGAGCATTCTCAAATGAAGGATCTTCTATGTTAGTATTAGAATCGAAATCTGAAGAATCATGGCAGGAAGTGATGTAGGGGATATTTCTTTTTTGGCGTTGAGGTACCTTACTGCTTCAGCTATTGGTAGAAGTTGATGCAATTGGTTGCATTTGTTGCACACATTTTCCACCTTCAGCATCACCACCTCCACCGCAATCTGAATCCAGAGCTTGTTTGTTGATAATTTCGATGTCATCAATGATCTCAAACTGTTCTTTGGGGCTCATTTCAGTAACAGCCATGAAACAATCTTGAACAGTACCGCTGCTGATAAACTCCGCTTATTCATATTATGTTTTTGTTCGCCATACTCTCATTACCAGTCACTTGGTAAAAAAATAAATATAAATAAATGAAATAATCTCCTGACCGCCACACCCATGATACGGAGGGATGGAATGAATCAATCCCATCTCTCCGCCCAATATTTTTTTAGAGCCCCGTTTCACTAAAACGGTGGATACTGTCAACAAAAAATTTGAAAATTAGCTTGTGCATTTTTATTGCTAAGTATTATCTTGGCAAGTTATATAATGGTGATTTATATCATCAAACCATAATCTAGAGTACCATTTCGCTGAATAAAGCACTCAAATTACTAATTATATCTGAGAATGTCAAGAATTATAATAAATGAACTTCATTATTGTCAAGAATTAGTCGATAATTTTTGATGTGGTACAAATATGTACCACTTTATCTTCATGCGCGCGCACATCTCCGCTCTACTGCAGGATAGGAATATTCTGATACGTATACGTTAACTCAATGCATTGATGCTAACTGAGCATATTTGGTTCATATTTTCGTTAAAAATTTTGAACCGCTTCATTTAATGATTATTGCCTGGTAATAGAACCCGTATTTTCGAGTTATTGGAACAGCTCTAACATGGGATCCATGTTAGAGCATCAACCGCGTACTTGAAGAATGCAATACATGTCTATTATATCCTCTCTTCTTACGTGGGAGCTGTTCCAGTAACTCAACAATTACTCCCCTGAAAGCCCTAAATTTTGAAAATTAGCCAGTTCTGCGACAAAATATTGAACGAAACATGAAAAACGATAAAATCTGGATAGAATAATTTATTTTATAATCGCATAGTTCCATTAATTGGTATCGGGTGATACAAAGTCTCTATTCCCAATAGATTCTCATAATCAAAGTTCATAAATTTTCTTCTTTATACACAATAACATGATTAGTTAATTATTGCTTAACAGCCGGTTCATATGCCAGGTTCACCCAGTGGTTTTATCTTTATTTAAAGGCGTGGGTCGAAGAGTTGGCAGTTAGGTGAAGGCGCCTCTACATTTTGAAATAGTGATATATCCATGACACTTAAATCAGGGCAGTAAAATTTAGAAAGATACCCTAGATAAGAATATTGTGAAATTTGAAAATACATTCTTTTACCTTCCACTTTAGCTTACCAAAATATGCATTAGCTTACCAAAATAAGCATCTGGATTCTAATTAAACTATTTATTTAAACATTAAAAAATTATTTCTAAACGCTCTAATGAATATTATTCTTTCTCAAATTAAGTTATGGTATCGCTCATAGACTACTGAGAAGAGTCTCTAAAATGTATATAATCTTGATTATTAGACTATCAAATCAAATCAGAATGAGATACTAGGTTTTAATCAATGTTCTATAAAATTAAGACTGTCTAATTCCTGTTTGGAAATAGTTCCAACTAAACCTTGAATCATTGAGGTTCTGACTAAACGCAATTAGTCACGAAGTACCAAAAATAAGCAGTATTTACTAAACAAAACAAATCTAAATTAATCCCCTAGCAACGATAATATCACTAGACCAATAAATAGTTAATAGAGATATACCAAATCAATGGATTAACCTGTGCAGTAAATATATGTATATAGCCGATAAAAATCTATAGGTGCAAACGAAGTGAGCTCATTTCGGGACCCGTATTAAGGCGACAAGTTAAATTTGCAAATTGCGATTCAGTAAAATAGTCTACTGCCATGAGACTTATAGCTACTCCCCGTAAAAGCATATCGTTCAAGTAGATAGAGGCGATACAAGAATAAATCAAATAATAATTATCTAATGTTATGATAATTATAAATTCCCCACTCGAGATAATATCAGATATGATAATGGAGAAAATAAGTACCTCTAAATTAAATATGATAAGAAACACGAAGAGATATGACACACGATAATGAATGACCTAAAGCTGTTTATCTGTAAGTTCAATAAGCAAAAACGGTAAGTAACAGCAATAGGTACAATATAAGGTCGACTGTAGGCGACCTACAGTCGTTTAACGGTAAGCTAATAAAAGAAACACTGTAAGTAATTATGTGGCTTATAGTAAGAGCATCGCATTAAGGTATGCAGTACAAAAAGGTTAAGTTCATTAATAGATTCGATATTCAAACAATATCAGACACGATAAAGAAGATAATAAGTATTAATTAATTAAACGGTAAAGGACGGTAATTGAGACAATAGAAGGGCATCATGTACCTAGAATCCTGGACGGTAAATTTAAAATAAAATTAGAAATAAGTAGGACCTACTTGTATATAGTAGATTTTTGCCGACTTGCAACCCACCGGCATTTCTTGCGAAGCTACGTTTTCATCATGTGGTCGTACCACCTCGACAAAAGGCCTCTATTAGGCGAAATGGAACCGGAGAACTTTCTAGGGCAGCAGAGAACAGTCCGCTGAAGGACGTTCAGCCTTAATGGAGGAAATCCTGTCCCACGGAAGGAATTCTATCAGACGGAAGTTCCCACGGAAGGTAATTAGATCTGATGTCTGAAAATATCAACGACAATTTCAAATTTCAAAACTGGTCGTTTTTATCCTCTTGCACGCTTCGAGCGTGCAGAAAAAAGCCAAGGAACTCGTTCTTGCAAAAAAAAAGAATATGCACGACATCCGCCAAAAGGGCGCTCTAAACGGAGTCATCGCTTCGAGCAATTCGAAATAGAATTTATCGATATTGGTGGGTTGCACTCGGAAGTAAGGTAACGAGAGTATCGACAACACAAAACGACCAGTAAAAGGGAAGAAGACCTTCTATTGACCCCGAGGTTAAAAAGTGTATAAAAATAGAAAATATTCGGTTTGCTAAGACAAATTTCGCTTAAAATATGTGTTATTTTGATAAATATTCCAGTGGCATACCAAGGTTAGGGAAAAGGGTTCCACTGTCTCATTGTAGTTGATTATTTTTTATATCATTCTACTAATATTTCAATTTGCGCATGGCCCTCCGCTCGCTTCGCTCACTCCAGGGGCACAATCATACCAAAATTAACTCAAGGCATGGCCAAAATGAAAAAAATAATAAATTGATCTCTAAAATTGGAGGATTCACCACATTTGAGCCGAGAAAAATCCCCTAAAGTTCGAGTTTTGACACAAATTGCCAGCACCACTTCACAAAAGCGCTAGAAATATAGACAATACACAACCGAAAATCATTATTTATTATTTTTCCATTCATTGAGCATCCTTTTGCTTAATTTGGGTTTGTTTTGTTTGAGTGCGATCCGGAGCGGACGAAGCGAGTGGAGGGCCATGCGCCAAGTGAAATATTAGTAGAATGGTAAAAAATTTATCAACTGCAACGGGACAGTGGGTACCCTTTTCCATAACCTTGTTACGTCACTGGGATATTTATAAAAATAACACATATTTTTAATAAAATTCGGCTTTGCAAATCGTATATTTTCTTATTTCCATACACTTTTTTACACCACCTAGCTCCACTGCCCCGCAAGACAGTTAATTACTATTAGGTTTCCGCCAATAAAAAACGTCGAAAAAGGACGTAAAAACATTCAATTTATGGGTTTCTGGGGAAAAAACCACAAAATCGCCCTGACACGTCAACTAAAAAATTATCGATTATTAACCATAAACAATGATCTTAGTAAAGATGAGCCAATTAACCAAGTGATTCAATAGATTTTCAACGTACATTAATGATCACCGTCCTTTCCGTTCCAAAAATTTTGGTCCCTTTAGGTTCATATCTCTGATTTGTTCTTTTTTAATGATTTTTATGACATCTTGGAATCATTATTACTGCTTATTCGGTTTAGTTTATGTGACTAAGTAAAGTTAAGTATTGCATCCTTACTGCAGTACCACCTTGGGTTCTATCTCTTACCAATATTGAGCAATAAATATATAATCACTTGAAATTGTCTCAGCATCTCCTGCTACATACTCCGACCGACGCGACGCCCCATAAGTTGCATTTCTAAACTTCCTGGTTACATCCGCACTGTAAAATATCTGATAAATGTGCAATTGGCACGAAACTACTTGCGGCTTTCAGAAAGTATAGACACTATTAGGTAAAAAAGAATACGACCAATATTCAAATTTTGATATATTTAATTAATTACACATGTACGGACCTATTTTTTACGATTAATTTTATTTTAGAAGCAATTAAATTTTAATTATACAGAGGAATATTTCCTGGATTTTGTTCGTGGTCCTTTGCAGAGCTTTTGTCTGCAGCCACATTTTGACACACATATCGGCCTGTTGTTTAAAAAGTCTCTTGCATGCTTTAATATAAGGGTATTATCTAGATCCTTTGTCAGCTCTCTGTTCAAGCGACAAAGCCTTTAGCATGCATATAATTCATAATAAAATTCGCTACTCCTGCAACACAGACAGTAATTTATGTTCCTGCTGCTGCCGTATTTTCTATAAATAACTACAAAAATGACAACTTAGCCACAAGCGCGTAAAAC
>MU182591.1:641594-671564 GCA_016904865.1 Pissodes strobi | reverse complement strand
GGGTGTTAAAGATGAATTGGCAGTGACTATTTCAGTACCCTGCGGCCACATACTTATAACCTTAAACTGCTTTTGGTGACTTTTTTCTGCACACCAACCTTGAAATCGGAGTGTGAACAGTTCTTATTCTTCAGAATTGGAAAGCATCGGATGACTTTATCCGATACTTTCCAATTCTGCTTTATCCGATGCTTTCCAATTCTGAAGAATAAGTAGTTCCAAGTTTTTCTTTGGCAAACTATGCAAGCTGGTTTGCTGTATAAGGAGGTGGGATCTTGGATACTACCACATAATGCCAGTCTTCTTTTATGGAGGATATGTGAGGTGTGGGAGCAATGACTTTAGGAGAAGTAATAACCACTGTGTCATGGTTATCTGTATGGTCGGTCTGAGTTGAAATCGATTTTTTTTACTGTTGGTGGGTTACGCCAAATAATTGTTTTATCTTTGGCAGCCAAGATATTCATATTGAAGTTATTTACCCCAATTTTCTATAAATGCAAAAGTCTCAGCGCACCATTTAGCAACAGTTAACGTCGTATCCAAAGAATCTCTAAGGAATGTAATGGTAAAATTCATAAATTTCACCTTTACAAAATGAATATTATGCACGATGATCAGGCTAGAAAAATTTAGTTTTGTGAAATTGTGACAGGGAGAATTTCGCAACATCCGAATTTATAAAAAACATTTGCTTCAGTGATGAGCCTTCTTTTTTCCTAAATGGTCATGCGAACAAATAGACCTGCATCTAATGGAAAAGCGTTAATCCTTTTTAAAGAGGGGCACATTCCATATCCCGAAAAAGTTAGAGCTCTCGATTGTTCATGAACTTTAAAACCAAAAATACTTACAAGGCAATCTAAATTTAATTGGAAATTGAGAAAATAGGTTGCATTATTGTTAAAAAAATAACATTTCGAGCATCTCAAGAAAAATATTAAGATGAGGGTACTAGACATATAATTTAGGGACCATGAGAACAACACCAATAGCAGCATTAAATGTCCTGCTAGGCATCCCACCATTTGCGCTTGCGGGGCCAAGGTATCTGCAGAAAAAGAGGCGAGATAGTCGGATATGGAAGAATTTCCTTAAAAGCAGATGATTTGATTCACTTGCAGCTGAGTAGCAGTCAGGTTAGTCTGCGGATCCAGAACTAACTCTAAATTGGTACAGGAATGCGAGGCTGCTCTGGTGCTATGGGCATAGAGCAAGATAATGAAGCTGATATGGGTGAGGGAACACAATGGGGTGGTGGGGAGCGAGATGGCAGATGAACTTGCAGGCTCCGCTTAGGCACCCCCTGCATATGTCCGGATCCCTTTTTAGGCCTTTCTAGAGCTCAAGAAAGATCAGTCATTAGAAAGCGGGCTCATCAGGCTCTTCCAAGATAGTGGTAGCAGACAGGTCCAGAATTTTATTGGTGAGTCTAATAAAACCGGGACAGAATGGCTTCTGGCGAGGATAGGCGATCCCTTAGCACCCTAGGCGTCTAAGAAGGCAAATGAGCTTAGTCGGTCTTGAAGAGACCGCTACTTGCTAGGGGTGAGGGAAGGAGGGAGAAACCGTCCACCATTACCTGGGCAGATGTTACTTAGATTTATCTTTTTTACTAGTACCTGCTATTTTGGCATGTAAAATTGCCTGAGTTTTAAACTTTTATGTTCAATTTGTTTTTGTATTTCTCATCTCTAAAAACTGTTGCCATCAGATCAATATTGACTTATATTGTATATGATTTTAATTAGTGATGGGCATAACCGAATTATTTTGATAACCGAATTATTTGTATTCAAATAATATTAATAACCGAATGATTATTTGAATAATCATTCGAATAAATTCAGGTTAGCGATCGCAGCCAGTTAGGAAGGAGGTTCAGCGTCATCGGCATCTTATTCGTAACTCGTAACTGCTGTAATTGTCTCATTAAGCATGGCTTAATAAATAAGTAAATAACAATAGAATACGAGTAAATATTTGATGACGTAATATTATTGAACAAAATATAATAAACAGCATTTTACGTTTTTCAATCAAAAATACTTAAACTCCAAAATATGATTCTTGGATGTGTTGATTACATGTAATGAACATAATTATTTAAAATCTACTTTGCAAAAAAGTATTTCTCTTTGGCGATGTATTTATAGTACTATAATAATATTAATAATTAATAGTGCATATTATATTGTTATAGTTATATTACGACTTATGTATGCTCCTACATTCTAAATTCCAATATATAACCTAAAAATTAAACAAACATTAGGTGATAATTGGTGTTATGTATTGGAAAGCAGACCGTATTCATTACGAAGAAGTGTATGAAAGAAATAAGAAATATGTGGGGCTGCTTGCTAACAAAAAATATCGGCCGGCCGCCGGATCAAAAGCGACCGCCTTTTATTTTGATTCTTTGTTGAAGATGCCAACAAATTGCTGTATTTGCACTTTTTAGGCGTTCAGACGCCGAAAATTTGATATTTTTTTATGTTAGGTACGCAATAAAAGTAAATTATGTAATCTTAACTTAATATTCGCTAGTTTTCAACCCCCCAAGTTCGGCTTCCACATTCCACAATTCCACATCCTACCGGTACATTTGCAATTTTAAAACTCATCTTTTATTCGAGCTAAAACCTCGAAACTTGATTCATAACTCATAACTAAATTAAAACCGCTCCTTGCTGGTTGATCATTCGACGGATCGACGCGACGCGACAGCGAGGTTTGTTCCTTCGTGTTCGTATTTGAATTTGTACGTATCAGGTTCAGGTTATTTTTCATTTGAATACTTGTGGAATGAAAACCGAATAATACAGGTTATTTTAAAAACCGGATAACAGGTTATTTTTCATTCGAATAAGCCCATCACTAATTTTAATGGTCATTATAAAGTCTAGAGTTTAATTTATCACTTTATTACTGCACTGTTTATATAACTAGGTAAAAGTTAATTATGTTTAGTAACTATGTCAAAGTATGCGAAAGCTGAACACCACTCGTTTTCTAATTTCTATATAAAGTTTGTTTCACAGGTTCTTTCATATTAGTATTTCTATGTTTTTCCTTTTCATTCCAGACAAAAAAATCAAGTCGAGTTTTTGTTCCTACATTTATGATGCTCTCTGTATGTAGGTAAAACAATATTTTCAGGAATTGTAATTATAAGTATCTTTCATCTGCAACTTGTTTTGTTATACCTAGCGAAATAACATAGTGTTATATCTTGTTACTTTGTAGTTATTGTTCAAAGATAAGTTTTTAAACCGGTAATAGTCTTAGACTGTATATATTTATTTATTTATAGCATATATTTATAAGTATTTTCAGTGGCTTAGCCCTGAAGCAATTTTGCAGGGAGAAAGGTACCCAGGGGGTTCTATAAATATGAACGATTATGTTAACATTCATAAATATTCCCATTTTATAATATAAAATAATAGATCATATTATATATAAACACTGTGGCACTATCTTAGTAGTGTACTTGGTCAATTCAAATTTATATCATATGTATTTAAGTGAAATGCCTTATTAGATGAATGAATAAAAATAGAAATCAGTACCGACTTACCACCTTTCCAAACTAAGCTTATGCAACTATATTAGGGAAAAATATATTATATTTTTCCCTAATTTTAAATCTAATTCACTTACTTATACCTACAACTCGGCTATAAGCTAAAATAAACAACAGTATCAATAAAATTGAACTTGACATCTCTGTCGCTATTAGAGAAACGTAAACAACCCCAGCCGGCCACCCGGCTTCACTATTTATCACTTTTTTACTGATATTACGGAGTATCCGTAGATGTTCTGTGCAATCACTTCACAAATTGTTTTTGTAAAATATCAACCAAAAACCTGGTAAAAAATGCAATTTAATTTGGAGAACCGAAAACAAGCGATCTGTTTCCATTAAAATTGCATACTAACTTGTCAAATGTCACGTGACTAACATATCTCCCGGCAGCGTTGCCGGTGCTTGTACTTTGGGACTAGGAGTAAAGTCCGCTATGGTGCAGCCCTGGTCGACAATAATACAGCAAGGTCTCGGTTCGTTTGGAGTATTCGCGACATATTTTGGACTGAATATAAATAGCGGGCAGAACGGGTGTTGTAATTAGTTAATCATTGAGTTCTGTATTGTAAATATCTAATAGTTGTAAAGTTATAAGAGTAGTCTATTGTGTTTAATTGTATAGAGTGATAAAGAATAAAGAGAGCAATATTTTAAAGAGTAAACGTTGTGGTTTTTTCAGAACCCACGGAAAAACGTAACAATATGTTCTATAAGCTGTGCTTCGGCTGTGTGTAATTTAGAAATTAGCCATAAAAATAAAAATAGGTAAAAATTAAATAAGTTAGTTAGTTAGAAGAATTTTACGATAAAACGACAACGCGAGACAGCAATAGTAGATTCATCGTACGCATTCCATTTAAAGCATCTCCTGAAACTCTTGGACACTCAAAACCAAGAGCAGCAGCAAGGCTTGCAAATATAGAAAAGAAACTTCAACTAGACACCAATCTACGCGAGCAGTATGCAAACTTTATAGCAGAATACCTCAACCTTGGACACATGAGAAAAGTGACACGACATGAAATAAATCAAGGAAAATACTACATTCCTCACCAGGCAGTTATCCGCGAATCAAGCACAACGACTCGTTTAAGAATTGTATTTGACGCATCCTGCAAAAGCTCGACCGGCACTAGCCTCAACGATATAATGCATGTTGGCCCAAAATTGCAACAAAACATTGCCGAAATATTAGTCCGTTGGAGGAAGCATAAATTCGTATTCTGCGCCGATATTGAGAAAATGTATAGGCAGATTAACGTTCATCGAGATGATTCAAAGAATTTATGGAGAGATGATCCCAAAAAACCAATGTTCGAGTATGAACTCACGACTGTCATGTATGGCACAGCCTCCGCCCCATACCTGGCAATCAAGACACTACAAAGACTCGCCACCGAAGAAGCAAGAAACTTTCCAGCGGCAAGTCATGCGGCGCTTCAAGATTTCTACGTCGACGATATCTTATCTGGATCAAATGACATTCAAACTGCCCTCGAAATTCAAGAACAGTTATTAAAAGTGCTCAGTTCTGCCGGGTTTAAGCTGAGAAAATAGTCATGTAATCATCATGCACTACTCAGCTCAATTCCCGAGCACTTTCGAGAACAAAAAATTTAAGAATTGCCACAAGAAGACATGAAGAAATCTCTCGGAGTACTATGGTCTCCATCCGACGATTCGTTTAAATTTCAAATCCAGATCTCTGAGGTGAACAAGAACACCAAAAGACAAATTCTATCAGAAATATCCAAATTATTCGATCCATTAGGATGGCTCGCCCCAGTGATCATTTAAGCAAAACTAATTATTCAAGACTTATGGCTGCAACATATAGGTTGGGATCAACCTGTTGGTGATATCAAACTTCTGATATGACACAAGTTTCAAAGAAATATTAAAGAATTGGAAAACATCAGAATTCCCAGATGGATGCATTATACGAATTCAAAAGTAGAGCTCCATGGCTTCTGCGACGCATCAGAAAAGGCTTACGGCGCAGTCGTTTATAGTCGCATAATGAAAGAAGGAGACCTGATAGTGACGCTGCTGCAAGCTAAGTTCAAAGTCGCCCCAGCAAGGGCAAGAACGACATTACCTCGACTAGAACTGTGCGCTGCCGTTCTTCTTTCAAAACTGATACAGACAACGAAGGCCGCTCTACAGTTCGAAGATACTCAGACATTTGCCTGGACCGACTCCATGATTACGCTAGGCTGGATCAAAGGAGAACCGACAAGATGGCAAACCTTCGTAGCAAACAGAGTATGTGAGATTCACAAGAATGCGCCTCAAGTATCCTGGAATCACGTCAGATCACAAGAAAATCCAGCAGATATCATATCACGAGGAATAGATCCCGACAAACTACAATCGGCTGAATTATGGTGGAAAGGTCCGCAATGGTTGTACCAATTTGGCAACCTCCAATCACTGAAATTATACCTGAAGTCAAAGAAGAAGTTAATGCTACCTGCCATAAAATCGAAGTTGTCATGAAAAGTGATATATGGGAACGCTTTTCAGACCTGACAAGAATGGTGCGAGTGCTATCCTATTGCAACCGCTTTGCGAATCGAAAAGAATCTCCAATACTGTCCGTCGAGGAGATAAACATAACTCTCACTAAGATAATGACTAGTGCAGCAGCAAGAGTTTCCTCAAGAATACAAAGATTTACAAGGGAATGGTATGATATGAAAGTCTAGCAAGTTGAAGTGCTTAAATCCATTCCTTGACCAGAAAGGCATAATCCGCATTGGAGGAAGATTGGAAAATGCATCATTACCATACGATCAGAAGCATCCCATCATCATGCCTTATTATAGCCACTTTTCCAAGCTAATTATCAGAGAAGCCCATATGGAGGCAATCATGGAGGCAATCAAGCAACCCTGTCATATGTGAGGAACAAATTCTGGATAATCAATGGAAAACGAGCAGTGAAGACAGCATTGAAAAATTGCATCACCTGCATACGACATCGAGCAAAAACAGCAAAACAACTGATGGGACAACTACCACAAGTTAGAGTAACACTAGCACCGTCATTTGTGAATTCGGGAGTAGACTATGCAGGACCCATTCAAGTCAGAACAACTAATTGAAAAGGACATAAATCCTACAAAGGCTACATAACTGTTTTCGTCTGCCTAGCTACCAAAGTAATCCACCTTGAAGTTGTCAGCGACATGACGAGTGAGGCATTCGTCGCTACTTTTCGACGATTTGTTGCAAGAAGAGGGCATTGCGCAAACATGTATAGTGACAATGGAACCACATTTGTAGGGGCCTCAAAACAGTTTGAAAATGAAGTAATCGGAGTAATTGAGACACCAGCATTACAGAACACATTAATTAACATGGGAACCCAATGGCATTTCATCCCACCAGCTGCACCACATTTTGGAGGAATCTGGGAAGCAGGAGTGAAGTTAAAGAAGTATCATATGAAACGAGTCATTGGAAATTGCACCTTGACTTAAGAAGAAATGACAACTTTGACATGCCAAATCGAAGCTTGTTTAAACTCAAGGCCACTTTGTCCATTAACAGAAGACATAGATGACATACATGTGTTAACTCCTGGCCACTTTCTAATAGGAAGAGAATTCGTAGCCCCAGCTGAGCCTATTGGTACAGAAACAAACAGCCTCTCACTCAGATGGAGACTGGTTCAAAAACTGAAGAGAAACCTTTGGCATGCTTGGTGTACAGAACACCTTACAAGATTACAGCAAAGATATAAATGGAAAAGCTCAAATGAAAATTTACGAGTAGGCACCATGGTCCTGATAAAAGAAGAAAATGTAAATGCTAATCAGTGGCCCCTAGCGAGAATCACGGAGACCCACCCAGGAAAGGAAAGGATGGCGCCGCCGTTCGAGTAGTAACTATAAAGAAAGCAAGAGGGACGTTAATGAAAAGACCGATTCATAAATTGATTCCTTTGCCAGCAGATGAAGAGCAAGAGCTTCCGTCCTCAAAAATTACAAGTAACGGAACAACGAGGGAAATAAGGCCACAAATTAAAAACGATCGGCCACAGAAATCATTGAAATCGCAACTACTGTATGCTCTAGTAGTATTTTTTATGCTTTTGTCTACCATCACCGCAGAAAAAGGATTTAAAATCAACTACCCTCAACATGGAATATACGTAGAGCATATTGGATCGTCCAAAATTGATCGAGGTATCTTCCGGATGGAAATAGACCACTCCAAAAATAGAAGCGAAGCAGATAAGAAAGCAATATCAAGCGTTGTTCATCAGTTTACTAGTCTCTGCAACAAGTCCACAGAAATGACGAACGAAGTAAAGTGTACATCTCTCATTTGGAACAGTTAGAGAATCACACCAATTGGATACATGGCGCATCATGAAAGAAGCAAGAGGGGATTGTTCGAAAAATTTGTAACCTCGGTTTTTGGAATCAACGATGAAGCGTATCAAGACATCGATGCTCTGAACAGCAACAGTTAATCAAAGCATCGAGTCACCAAACGAGGTTCATGATTTCAGCCCTCACAAAATTCAATGAAACCGAAGTCAGAATTTAGAACAAATTGCAACATTTCCAAGAAAATTTAATCAAGGAATAGAAGTTATCAGTAAAATGCAGAGCTGGTATAAACAAATAGATACCAATGCATTAAACATTCACATTCTTAGTGCATATCAAGTGGCACTAAACTTTATAAGCGAAATCAATGAATACTACGACAACTTGTTGAACATACATTTCAACAGAGGAACAATATATGATCTCATCTCACCAGCATAAGTTCACTCCGTCATTGAACAGAACAATCAGAAGTTTCTGAGTAATCTGAAGATTGTCTCGTCGTCATTAATAAACACCAAGATGACAGCCAATAAGACACACATTTTGATATTCGGATATTTTTCCATAGCAGATGTTAACGAATTCGAGTTGATACGAGCCACGGCAGTACCTCTAGAGTTTGAAAAAGGCACCTTCCAGAAGATGAACTCCAGCAATGCATCCTGTCCTATTCTCATCATTTCATCTGCTCTCCAGTTTCAGTAAAAACATAGAAACAAATCCGTCGTGTGTCATCCAGCATGTAGCATCACTGCCATCCTAATAATGGGCATCGGTATTGCAGCATGGCAGATTATCAAAATCATTTTCAAACGCCGATAAAATAAACGAAACCGAAGAAAAGAACAAAGCGAAAACAAAAACGATGAATATGAACGGCAATCCCTCCGCTCGTCCATCCTAGAGAGAGGGGAAAATGTCTAATTTCGAAATTAGTCATAAAAATAAAAAATAGGTAAAAATTAAATAAGTTAGCGTAGCATATATTTTACTTAGGACAAAACTTTACTATTGTTTTATAAGTTACAACCTTGCAATGTTATAGCACCTTGACAAATCACGTAATGATTTATTTTAAAAACATAATTCTTTAAGTTTACATATTTAAAAATCTAGATCATAGTCGTTTTGACAAACCACGTACTAACTAATTTAAAAACTTTCATTGTTCTTGAACCGGCACGTTATATTTAATTTTATAATTTTAATATATTTAATTGGTAACAAATTTGGGATATAAAAGAAACGCATGTCTCTGAATAAAGACAGATTCAACCATTGTACGGTGTCTCTCACTTCTACGACAATTACTGTGCCCAAGCCTCCTTGGCCATAACAGAAAGTGAGGCTGCTCTCTGACAGTAAAATAAACCACTAACGCCCTTACTGTCCCGCTGCTAAACTCAAGCCGTAGTTAAGCAAGCGTAATCTTCAGGCACAGCCTGAACAGGCGGGGAGCTCCATTATATTAATTCCATTGATTTCTTATTTGTTGTTGTTTTCAAGACATTTCTATTGAAACTGTTAAATTTGGCATCCTCTATACCGTAGTTTGGGTTAGTGTCATTAAATCTCTCACGAAACCGAAGCTTAGCATCGTCTCGCTGGTCGCCTTGGCTTTTTCCTAAAATGGCGTATTGCTGTATTGTAAAAGAAAGAAATTATTTCAATCAACTCTATTGTCTTTAAAATGATTTTTTTTCAAAATATTAGTCTTTGTCATGGTCTTACGGTAATTTTTTCTATTGTAAATAACTTACCGACATTAAATCTACCTCTTAGCGAATTAAATTTATACGCATACAAATGTTTTCATATAAATTCCAGATCATTTAGTCACTTTACCATATATTGGTAAAAATGCTTAATAAAACGTTAGGCACAAATATTCTGTAACAATAAAGGGCTTTATATTTACGTTTCCTATCTTCTTCACTTCGGTCTAAAAATATAATTGTCGATATTCAATATTTAAATAGTTTTTAAACAATTTTTGAAAAGTCTCTTTAGTTGATAAAATTAGTTATTTACACTTAAATTGCTAAACAGTTTTAACTACATCTGAGTTTGAGAGAGGTATATTTTGTTTCAGATCAAGAAATTCGCGTAAAAGCGGTCAGATCGCCAACAACTCAAACTGGCCCATCAGTTTTGGATTTCATACCCGCCGCCGGGGGCGGGAAGCTCGACTAGCTCCAAAGATAAAGAAAAGGAAAAGGAGGACGATAAAAAGCCGATTACGAAGGAACAGCGTCAGATCGAACATGACGCCGCTGTGAAGGTAGGGGTTAGTAAATGCTTTTCTTCTATCGCTGTAATATAAACTTGTGTCTATATTGGGTTTTTACATATTTTTCCACAGCCATTTTTTATCTCAATATTTCAAGATTATTTCTGACAGCTGATGGATAAGTAGATAGCTCAAGGAAAGATTTTCTTTATTCAAGGATAATCTTTGTCGGAATTTTCAAATCTTTGGGATTTAATACTGAGTAAGGCACAGTTACGTCTATTTCGTTAACCCCTGTAAAGACCGAATTATATACAACCAAAAACCTTAAGAATATGGGCATATATGTGCAATTTTTCTTTGAAAATTTATGCAAGATATATGCAACAAGAATACATAAACATGCAATGAATATGCAGTAATAAAACCACTAAATTTTGATTTCCTAAATTAAATTTTCATTAAATTCTAGAAGAATCCTTAGACTTTCTTCAGTTGTCTCAGCCTACCTTAGTTCCAAAATGAAATTTTTGCCCTATAACTTCAGTAGAAGTAGAGAGATCGTTATTTCTTGACATGTCCTTAGTAATAGACGATAGACGCCACAGTATTTTGGTTCAAAACCTTGAAGCACTCGTAATAACTAGTGCGTTTAATAATTTTTCAAATTAATATTAATATAAGTTTGATATAAATTGATATAGGAAAAATGTATTTGTGATTTACTAAAGTATATACAACTTTAACTGTGTATTGAATAAAAATACATTAAAGTTGTATATACTTTAGTTAATCACAAATATATTTTTCCTATATCAATTTGTATCAAACTTATATTAATATTAATTTGAAAAATTATAAAACGCACTAGTTATTACGAGTGCTTCAAGGTTTTGAACCAAAAAATTGTGGCGGCTATTACTAAGGACATGTCTGTACAAAGAAAAAACGATCTCTCTACATCTACTGAAGTTATAGGGCAAAAATTTAATTTTGGAACTAAGCTAGGCTGAGACACCTGAAGAAAGTCTAAGGATTCTTCTAGAAATACACTTTCCCAGGTCAAGCATAATACCCAAAGAAGAGCTGGCACAAGAAGACGAGCCCACTGAAACCACTCAGCGGCCTAGCCAACAAAATATTTACAAGAAACACAATCAGATGGGCGATACATAGCTTTAACCCTATAAATCCCCAGGAGTAGATGAAACCTTTCCAGCCTTGTTACAACAAGGTATAGAGCATCTACTACCACACATCAATCAATCTTTACAGCCAGCTTTGTACTGTGCTACATTCCCAAAAACTGGAGGAAAGTTAAGGTAGCGTTCAGACCAAAGACAGGGCGACGATCACAAGGGGAATCAAAGTCTTACCGCCCAATTAGCTTAAGCTACTTCCTTCTTAAAACGATGAAAATATTATCGATAGGCACGTCAGAAGCAAGTTCCTTTCTAATGCTACACTTAATGCAAAACAATTCGCATACCAGCCTTCGAAATCTACCACCCATGCTTTTCAAAATCTCGTCCGAGATATAGAAAAGGCACTGGCTGAAAAAGAAGTGGCGCTGAATGCATTTCTAGACATCGAGGATGCATTTGACAATACCTCACATGAATCCATTCAGGGTGCCATAACCCGCAGAGAAGTGGAACCAACCACTACACAACGGATAAAACCCATGCTAACTAGCCGTAAAGTCACCGCGACCATTGGAGAAACAGCCGCCACAGTCAAGGTAATAAAGGGATGCCCCCAAGGATGGGTTCTATCGCCCATGCTTTGGTCTTTGGTTGTTGACAATCTACTTGTAAGACTGACTGAAGCAGGCTTTGAAGTCCATTCTCCCAACCATGTCAAAAAATAATAATTGCTGCTCAATTAAATAAATTCTTACTAATTCTACCTGTTACTCAGTCTGGTTTTCGTAAATACCACAGAACAACAACGGCTCTACTCTCACTTACTGATGACCTTTACAGAGCTTATGACGACAACAAGACCTCCGTCTTGATTCTTCTTGATCTGTAATCAGGCCATTCGATGTTCTGGATCACGTCAAATTGAACACCAAATTGAGATACTTTGTCGTTTTTTAATAATTATTTTAAAAATCGTCAACAAAAAACCACATTTGGTGGATTTTGTTCTAAGTATCTTTCAGTTAATAGGGGTGTCGCTCAGGGTAGCATTCTAGGTCCGCTAATTTCTTTATTTATACGGCTGATTTTCCTCAGCTTCTGAAGCACTGTTATGTTCATCAGTATCCTGACGACACCTAGCTCCATTTTTTCAATTCTGATCAAACTGATAATGCAACAGAAGATGTTAATGTAGATCTTCGGATGATGTTCAGGAACTCGAATGCTCATGGTCTCATTTTAAATGAAACTAAAACGCAACTCGTGTTTGCCGATAGAAGTAAAATTCTCAATCATTTGAGAGTAAGGCTCAATGAAGTTTTGCTGCAGCCAACGCCTGTTTGTAAGAATTTTGGTGCATTGTGGCAGTAATCTATCGTCCAAGAGACTACTACGATAAGAAGGTTCAACCTTACGGGCGCGCGTGAAACGACTTGGAGACATCAATGCGTTCACAATATTTTACTTCGCGGCGGTAACCCTCGGACGATTCCGGCAATCTACGCGCCACGTGCACCCCCCTTCGCAATACGCGAAGACGCTACGCGTAGGTCGGCGCGCCGCTAGAGCTGCCGCCTTGGTTTTTGTTTTTCGCCCAGACGATCTTCCAGCACGAATTGGCAACAGCGAGTTCGCCACAGCCGCATATCAAGCGACCTTGTGTCGATGGGGCCAGGTTTTTCAGAGTCTGGCCCCATTTCGGGGGTCAATTATTTAACGTGTGGTGGGTTTTCTTATCGTAGTAGAATTATCTTTGATCGTCAAAGAAAATTTTACTGAATTTTCGTTGGTATCGTCAATTCTCCAAAAAAAAATTTAAATTTAAATTGCTTAAGACATTCTTGACACGAATATTAAACTGAAATTATCGGATCCTTTGGTGCTTTTGTTTCAGAGTCGATTTGGTCGATTTTCTGAACAAAAAGAGATGTGCTCTTAGGCACTGAAATTTTACCATAGGGCTAGTTCTAAAGTCATTCTGTAAATAAAACAAAAATAACTAGAAGCCCATAAATACACAAAATATAAACAGTTAATTATTGTACGTAGTCAGTGCTACGATGTGAACAATATTAGTCGAGGCAAAATTTCGACCTTGAATAATATGACATAAATAAAACTCTTAAAATCTAAAGCAATGCATAAACTGTGCTAATACTATACTAATATATGTTTATAAACATAACCTTGAAGCTATGTACAAAATGTATGTTAGAGTTCCTGCGGAACAGCTACTTATCAACTATGATAGCTGATTTAGCTTTGATATGAAATATAATAATATACAAGAGATAATAACAGGATTAATATTATTAATATTAGAGTTCACTTATAAGCTAATATGTATTAGAGTTCACTTATAAGCTAATATGTACACTATGAACACCATTGACGAGAAACGTTCAATGTTCAGGAGGTTATCTTCTAACACTGGGGGAAAGTCACTTTGAAAAACACTAGATCTATGGCTAGCTTCTATTTACAATGTAGTTCACCTTCTTGCAAACAAGAATGACTGGAATGTAGTGGTTTCACATTAGTATGCAGTTAGTGCATATGGCATGACATAAATGCCTTGTGAATGCGGCTTCTTGGTACACGCATGAATGGTTAGTGAATATGCTATACTGGTAGCATAAGCTAAGATCCGCGTAGGGGATACAGCCTTATGATAACTTGAGTAAATTGGCAGACTAGTGCCCTTTAATCCTCATATGAGAATAAGGCATGAGTAGGTATGCAGACTAGTGCAGAGTAATCCATATATTAGAATAAGGCAAGAGTGTAGCAACCCAGTGGTACACTCGTGATATAGAATGTTGAAAAACCCATGGACAATACCATTGGGGACTGTGCAGTGCATGGCACAGCCTTTGAGAGAATGTGAACGTATGAGATTCGAGATGAAACTCGAATACCCCATGGACAAGGCCTAATGGAGACGCAAGCACAGCACGGTACTGCGATTTGTGAGATGGTGGTTAGAGACAAGACTCTAATTTGAGAACCCCATGGACGAGGCCTAATGGGGACTGTACAGCGCATGGTACAGCCTTTAAGAGAATGTGATTGTAAACATGTGCGTTTACTTACTTGAGATTCCGAGACTATGCTCGATTGAGTGTGGTTTGAGACAGGGCTCGATTGTAGAACTCACATGGATGAGACCAATTGGGACGTCATTGCTCGGCGTGAGACTCGTGAGAATAACGGCAGTATGTTTGCCAATAAATACCTTATTGTAGGCTTGACATAAAGATGATTATGCTGGGATATCACTATGTCACTTGAATAAAGAACTAGAGAGATTATGAGGTGTCAAAACGTGAAAACTTGCCGGCATGGCGGCTAGCGCCAGCCGGCTAGGAACGGGGGTGCGCTTTTTACGACTTACATGGTGGAGGTTCAAGAGACGACTACTTTCTAGAACTCGAAGAAGTTGTTAACGCCCCTTCTGGTGGGATGATATACATCCGCCGGAAATAGAAAGGGCGAATAATGTAAATACTGAGAAGGTATGTAAACCTTTACGTCAGCGATTGTCTAAATTAACCTTATGAATTTTAACTTAAATCCGGTCGAAATACGTTAACTAGTTTTCATTAAAATCTCGATTCTTAAAGGTCATGAATATAGAAGCTAACTTGATTACCTCTGTTAAGAGACTCGGTCGCCGGGGTATAGCGGGAAGCGCTATGATTGGTCAGATACCGTAGGTTTGCGGCCAATTTCAGATGAGTAACTGTGGTTACAACAGATGGCGCTAGTAGTATCGCCAAGGTTTTAATTTGTTTGGAATTCGAGAACAGTGGCGTAGAATATTAAATTTTACAAAAATTAAATCGTTAGATTTGAAGACGTGTTCAAAAAATGGTTTTTGAACAGCTTTTACATCTAAATTACTGCAATATAGTTTATTGGGAGAGTTTAACCCAAAAGGACATAGATAGTTTGCAAATGATACAAATTTCTTGTGTAAGATTTTCGTTAAACCTTTGTAAATTTTATCATATTTCGCAACAGTTTTCTGTTTCTAATTGATCTAATTTCAGGAAAGATTTGAAATGCAATTTGGTAAATGCATCTATAAAGTGATCCAAACCAACAGAGCGTTATGACCCGTTACAAGCACTTGATTAATATTCTTAAGCACCTTCTTCTAACATTCAATTTCTTACAATGCAACCAGCCTTTCAATTCATTCCCGACCTCAGTCAAGCGAGCCTCCTTCCTCGAATTGTTTACTCGCTTATTAAAATTGTGTATAGAAATAATTTTCATTTTAATTTACTACGTAGTATATATAATGTAACATTAGTTAAAAATAATTAACATTAGTTAGTAATAACTATCCCTCTTCCGGAAGGTTGTTGTTGTATGTTGTATGTACGCTGAATACCGCCACCCATTTCACATAATTGATTGCAAATTTTATTTTTCTTAATATAAAGGCAATTTTATTTTATTTATTTCTTAAATAAAACAGGTAAGTGTAAGGTTGCTTGTTTTTTGCAGTTCTTTTACACCTATGATGTAGGTTCTTCTTCTGTGCGTTTTTCAATCATTATATTAACTATGTACCGACCACACGAATCGGACGACAGTATACAACATATAGTTACCTCAAATTTCGTTCTTTATTTCATCTAGCACGGTACCAAACACCACGACGTTTTCTCTTAATGTTGATTCATCTGGAGCATTAAATTTTGAATATATTTTCAGAAAAACCTTTACTTGCGGGTTGATCAGCTTGTTAAAAGGAATATTATCAGTCAAAAACATTTTACACAAATCTTCGTTAAGTTCTGACCGGTCATGGTTTTCGTTTTTAAAAGTCTCAAAAGCCTACTTCAACTCCGACTGAATGGGACCGAACTTCAACTTGTTAACCTGAGCAATGTGAGATGGCGTCTTACTAAGTTGGTCTATTTGGAACTTCTTCGAGCAGGAAACACCTTTTGAACAAGGCTTGCAAAAAGAAGCTCTGGATAAGGCCTAATCTACCAAGTTGTAACCAGCCTTATGTGCTAATTGCTCATGCAGCTGTACATATGTTTGACTCACTCAGCAGTTTATATTTGTTTATAGAAGGCGTGGGTTGAAGTATTTGGTACAATAAATGTATTAGATAGGATAATTAAATTTAGATTATAGCTTGAATACAGTTTCCAGAATAAACACCATATATGCAAACAACTTGTTTATTAAAAAAATCTTACTACTCGGGTAGAACAATCTACTTTTCTAAAACGGAGAAGATTTACTGACTAACGATGATTAATACTATGCTATAAAGATTCTATTGAATATCACTGCAGTTGACCTATTAATGTCACTGGTGGTAGTTAGGATTCAAATTATTATTATATTATAGTACTATTCAAACATTATGAATTACAATAATCACGTATCAATTACGCAAGTTACTCACTGCGATTAAACTTCAATTTAATAAGTTAGCACTAGTTATAGTACTAACCAAGTTTCAGATCATGAACTTGACACTGTTAATCACTATAACTAAGTTGCAATAGAATGCCTCGATACTATCCAGCAATAAGAACAAGAACTATTCTTGAAAGAATACTATAATATTATCCAGTCATTATTGCCTAAATATAACAACAAACGCTGTGTAAATATTAGGAAATAAATATCCACTAAACTACTATTAGTTTATTCCCTTGGTAGCTGGAATGTTGAAGACAAAATGTCCTCAAAAATACTAAATTAAAGGGGATTTAACAGAAGAAAATAAGCAGAAATATAGCAGCAATATGCAAGGACGGAATTGAGCTCAATTCTCCCTATATCAAGGCGAGAAGTTAAATAGTTATAGTTAAAAATTAATTTTCTGCTATAGGTTTTACAGCCAGATATAGTAAACTTAACATAAATGACTTAAATACCCTAATTTTAATGCACAAATTCATGCAGTGACGAGAAAGAAAGTGATGAAAGGTTTAAGGTACTTTAGAGAACTGCCACTTACCGAAGAAACACTAGCTAAGATTAGAGAGCGGGCTAGAAAAGTCTTCCCCCTTCTTCTAACCCGCTATAATAGCAACTCCACTTCAAGAATGGACTTCTACTTACAAATAAGGTTTGAGAACTAAACCTCAGTATTTCTTGACACGATATTTTAGAAATATACTTCTCGGTAGATTGTTTTTAGTATTCTCACTAAGAAAATTAAAGATAAATTCACGTAAGAGCAAGAACTAGATTTTAGATTCCATTAGTGCCGACACGTTAATAAATCAAATTGATCCTACCAGAAATAGACGATACACCTCGTTCTCGGTATAAGAGAAGCCACCAGACTGGAATCCAGTGCAGATTGGAAGAGCTAGGTGAACATATCAGCCAGGAAGGTCAGGTTTCACCAAAAGCTCTCTGTCTGATAAAATAATTAGTATAGGACGCCGAGGCTCCTATTCAAGGAAGGAATTCCCCGGAACAAATGAGCATGAGTCCCTCAGAAGGACCCTGGTAGACGCACATTGGTCGAAACTACCTTTTAAAATAAAAGGGTTATCACACCGCTTTTCACACGATGTTTTACAACAGCATAGCCGGTAACCTAACAAAAGATACGCTTACTGCGCTTTGTAATTTTAGCAAAAAATGCTATCTGGCAATCATCAACCAGCAGTTGAAAACTTAATTGCCACAAGGCACCTTCTCGGAGGTAATTCCAAACGAGAAGAGAGCGTCAATTTTAATTTCCTTCGATATATCCTATTTTCATGGGCATCGTCGGAAGGCGCTCCTTGTCCAACTGGTCGAAGTACTGAAATCCACTCGTAGTAGTACGAGTGCGATAATCGATACCATGTCACAGGCCGTTATGTCCGGCGTATATCGATGCGTAAATCACCCTAGAATGCATTCGTGGGTAATAACGGGAAGACCCTCGTAGATAGGCCGGCTGACCTGATTTCGTCGTCCTCTCGATCGAGAAATTAAAAAAATCCGCACTGCGAAACGATTCGATTTTCAACAAATTGAATTTAGCGCGTGAAATTAGAATCGATGGCCTTCTAATATTTTCGTAGTACGTACTGGTTTCGGATTGGCTACCAAGTTTCATCGCGCGCGCAGTTAATTAATTATCCCTGAAAAACTGGGAAATTCTATTGGTTGGGGTGGCTTAATGACGATACCCTTTTGGATGTTCTGGGTGTTTTTTTTAGGATGCCTGTGCATCGAAATCCTAAGCTTTTATCGTTTAAATTCCTTGGATGAATTATTGAGAGGAACATGTGTGATCAACCATGCTGGATATTAATTGGTTGAGCAAGTTTTTTTCGAGGTGGGAATCTTCGGGCGGCTTGCTGCCCTACGGTTTTCGGTCTTTTACGACGAACAGAGACAAACAGTACTTTTTAGACGCGCCGGTTGGAAACAATTCTGATTTTTACCTGTTAATGGTATTTTTCTGACCGGGTCATTTTAACAGTTTCAGTCTTTAGTTGTGCCTTATCTTTTCGTAAGTGTTAGTGTCTGAAACTACCCTTTGTGAGGTTTGAGTGCTGCTTTGCAAGGTGAGTTGAGTTTTTTTGTGCATTTTTTTGTCTCTCTGTGAACGCACGCCATCATTTTGTGACGCACGTGGCCGTATTTTTAATTTCCTTTTTAATCTCTTACAGAGGCCCACTTGCCCAACTGAAGGCCATCTAGCGTTAAGCAACTGGCTATCCTTACCAGGTAAATTATTGTTTTTTTCAATTCTGATTTCTCTTCTTCCTCGATGGTTGATTTTAATTACCAGGTTATAATGCTCATCCATTAAGAGTTACGTGTGGAACTTTGAATATGTGTTCATTCACAGGCGACTACCGTTGGGTCATTGACTACCGTTGGGTTTACTTCTACTGTGAGATCTATTGCTACCGTCGAGTTGTGCACTGTTATCTGCGAGCATCGTTAGCGACAGAGTGTTCCTTGGCTACGCCTGTCTAGCGTACCACCTGTATAGAGCCTTGCAGTCCTTCCCTGTCAAGCAGGTCTACTTCCTACCGTGAGCAGTTCTTTTTGGAAGCTGCCTGAGGTGTTACTCGTCGGCCAAGTGACCAATTTCCATTTGATTTTTTTCATTCATCTATGTTGCGGCAAATTTGTGTAATTAACTACGATCTCTAACCATAATTTTTTTTGGCTTATTTATTATTTTTAATTATTTTTTTTGTTGCGGCCTTTGGTTTTCTTTACTCGAACAAATTGTTATTGGAGTAAATTGTCATATGTTAAGGTCTGTAATTAGTTGGTGGGTATAATCACGCCAGGTCTAAGTAGTTTTTTCTTATATATTGTTTTTGCGGCAGTTATCAACGAAGCTTAATTGAACTGAATAACCATAGTTAGTTAGTTATACGGCATATGTGACGGATCATGATTTGAGTTCCATTAATTAGTCTTTAATTAGGTAATTACTCGAGTTATTTGAACTTACTTATAACGTGAAGTTATTCGCAGTATCGCTGCCTATCAACATATTTTACTGTCGTGTGCTTTAAGCGATCGTCATCAATTACAATTCAATATTTCAGAATTTTTTTAGATTAATAGTGTGAATTATTTCACCGAGTAAAGCCTACCTTTTTTCTATTAAAAAATACAGTGTTACCATAAAATTGATCTGCTGGAATTTTCTTGTTCTTAAATCTTTCTTTTCCTGACCAGCTGTGCATTTCATTGTTAGCTAATAAAACGAATCCTTGTTTCCTTATTCACCTGTTTTATTTAATTAGACTTTAAGCGAATATCAAACGGGACAGACCGCCTCAGAAAGTATCAGTTTTTTATCATTAGCGCTTAATAATTGAAATGTTCTTGATTATTTTTGATAAATTTTTGAATCTTTGTTTATCTCTTTCTTTAGTCATTTTTGATTAATTTTTGAATATAAGTTCTCGTCGTCTTCAGTTGTTTTCTTTCGTTAATTCTGGTACTTGCTTTATACCGGCTTTGATTTAGATTAATTTTCCGGTAATTTTTTTTTCATTATTATTACTGATAAATTGCCGGTATATATATTTAATCTAATTTTCTAACTTATTTTTGTTGTTTTATTGATCGAGTTTTCTGATAGAAATACATAACGAATTTTTGGTATTCATTTATTTTGTCGCGAAGCTTAAGCTAAAACGAGCTCCATATTTCAATTTTGGGGTAATTCTCGCTTGTGCTGTATAAAAGCCCGTGGCGCGGCGCCTTAAATAAATCAACCTGCACCCTACTCTCCGGCATTTGAGCTAGGGCCTAATTTATACACTAGGCGACAGCTCATTTTAGCCTACGCATTGACACACTGTATTTCATTCAATATCTAATTTTAAATTCTCAAAATTAAAATTTTTCTTTCGATTTGAGATTATTCACTCCCAGTTCCTTCTAAGCTGGAGTGAAGGTTTGCGCCCATTAGAAGGACAAAAAGAGCGTAATAACCACAATTCAACGGATTCACAAAGAAAATCGCGATATAATATTCAGATGCAATTTCAACGTTACAAAGTATATCGTGTTTTCGACATAATCGCTACTTTCGTTTTCACTTTCACTTTGTTTGGGCGTACAATACTAACTGCGGCTACGACAAACGACAACATCAGTAACACTGGTAAACTGTAACAAATGTGAACAAATAAATAATTTAGAAGTCTGCGTAATTTTCATATAAATTCGGGTTGATGCCTTCCATCTACCAATATAAATTAAAATATCTAGAAAATAAATCTCTAACAAAGAATTACACAAACCGTATAAAATGAATGTAAAATCTGGTAGCAAATTACTAGAGAAGTCATGAGCCACGTTTACCCTATTACTTGGAAACTGTAAGATATCATTAATTTTATGAGATAATTATAAGTTTCTGCCTTATAAATTCGGTTTCTGGAGGCTATTAAAGTCACATAGATAAACTTAGAGACTATTACAAAGACGACTGCGGAAAATTAAGATGCCAGATGGCGAAATTAGTATTTTACACAGACACACAAAAATATCTCGGGCACTCGTATAGACCAAATGTAGGGTGTAGCGCAGTGAATGATGCGTTCCGCAAATTATAATAATCATAAATCTAACTAGTTATAGTTCTCTTATTACCTCAATTTCTAATTCTGAGAACAGGTTATGTATAGCATCAAAACAAGGCAAAGTTTACTTTACAAATGTGCTTTTATTTTATATTCTTAATTTTCCGTCTTACTAGTATATTATCCTTACTTTCAAACATATCCTATAAGTCTAGAAATCATGCCAATTAGTACATTTCGGAGAAGTACGTTTTAGACGCAATATTTAAGGTCAGACAGGATTAAACAAGGTGACTTATTATGAATTACTGGATTGTCTTGAATATTAGAGAATTGTTGATTTGATTCGTTCTTAGAAAACAAAATAGAGTGTAAATATTGTCCGAGGAGAAAATTATAATTTTATTTCTGTTATTAAAATAAAATAAAAAAAGGTACCAAAAAGGGGTGGTCACGTTTTAAATCATTGTTCAACAGTTAGAATGTTAACCCTGTCGAACTAACAAGTGTCATGTAATATTGTAGCCCGGTCGCAAAAATGAGAAGGATTTCAGATTTTTCCAAAAAACTCATTTTAAATGTAGTAGAATATTTTCAAAAAGAGAAAACGAATCAACACAAGGATTTACAAATTAAAAATTCCATCCAGTTGCTGACGTAAGTACCAAAATTGGTAAAATAATGTTGCATCATATTCGTGATATTGCCGCCTTGGATGGCGTGCAGGTTATGTAGCTCAAATTCCGGATCGACGTACAGGGTGGCCCGTTTAAGAGGGGCCTATACCTTATCTCGAAAACTACGGGGGTTAGAAAAAAAATTTAAATACAAAAGTTGTTCCTAGTAAAATGATCTTTATTTTTTTTGTATTGTTTTAATCCTCACTTTTTTATATACAGGATGGTCAAAGAAAGTTACACTTTTTTAAATGAAACACCCTATATTTTATTATATTTTTGGATTCTACTTAAAATTCTAAGCATATTTGATGTATGATGTTATACTTCTAGAGTTAGTAGTTTCACAGATATAAACAGTTGAAAATCGGTACTTTGACTACTTTTCACCTTGGTAGCAAGAAGACCATTAGAGATGGAGTAAAATTAATTTCACATTCCTATCTTAACTTTTCAAGAGCTATTTGACGGTACTAATTGGCAGGTGGTACCATGGGTACCAAATCTGGTACCTCTGTAGGTACCATCAGTTAGCACCATCAGATAGCTGTTGGAAAGTTAAGATAGGAATGTGGAATTCATTTTACTCCATCTTTAATGGTCTTCCTGCTACCAAGGTGAAAAGTAGCCAAAGTACCGATTTTCAACTGTTTATAGCTGTGAAACTACTAACTCTAGAGGTATAACATCATACAACAAATATGCTTAGAATTTTAAGTAGAATCCAAAAATTTAATAAAATATAGGGTGTTTCATTTAAAAAAGTGAAACTTTCTTTGACCATCCTGTATATAAAAGAGTGACGATATAAAAAATACAAAAAAAATAAAGATCATTTTATTAGGAATAACTTTTGTATTTAAATTTTTTTTCCAACCTCCGTAGTTTTCGAGATAAGGTATAGGCCCCTCTTAAACGGGCCACCCTGTGCGTCAGCTGAGAAGAGAGAATAAAGAAGTAAAAAAAAATAACAATGTCTATTGGTCTAAGACTTGATAAATTTACATTGTACTCGATTACTAAGGTGCGCATGTCTTTTCGAGTGAGGTTTACATTTTAATGGGTTATAGGTCTATGTTCACTGTTTTATAATATAGTTTTTGTAAGAGTTGTATTGGGTTTTTTATGGTTAGCTATGACTTAATTCCACTCAGAATTTACACTGCACTCTTACTATTTGACAGATTCTGCTTTGCAATCATCTTTCGTAGAACTTTGACAAATTTATCGTAGATTCTACTTTATTACTTAGGTGAGTACTAACCTGAATCCTCGCATATGTGTGCTGCGAAACTCGGGATTGGGTAGGAAATAAGGTTGCAGGTGAGAATCCTACGCACATGTGTGCTTGCAAGGAACTGCTTTGGGTGAGAAACATAGTCTGTCGAAATGATGGTTGACTTGAGCATTTATATAATAATATGTGCTGATCGTTGCACGTTTAAGGTTTATAATCGCTTGCGTTGACCGCTCGCGTAATTTATTTTGAGTTTAATATTGAAATAATAAGTTCAAACTTAGGATAGGGTGATATTTACTTAGTAGTTTATGCATTTTAGTAGTTCACAATATCACATACAAGATCTAAAACAGAGTTTTATCCACAATACCGAAACAGAATTTTTGCACTCGACGCGCGTTTCGCTAACCATGTTAGCATCATCAGGAGATGTCAGCAATCAGTAACAGAAGGGGTGGCCCCTAGTAGGCCTTGCACTTAGGCCACAAATTGGGCCTGTTGTGCCCCCAGACCGCACTAGTGAACCCCCTGGATGCCAGTCTTCTTCATCTTCTTCAGACTAACACGACACACTAAATCTGGCTCGATCGGAGTTGCGCCAGATTTAGTGTGTCGTGTTAGTCTGAAGAAGATGAATGGGTTTCATCGACCTCCATGCACCATCTCTGCAATTTTCAGCAGAGTCAGATGCCGTCTAAAACTACAGTGTCCTGTGTAGAATCCTATCAGGGCCCTGCATTCCTTCCTAGGTAGGCACAACAACTCCCTGGAGGGACTCTTCGCAGGCCCATATATCACGAGTCTCTTCTCTCTTCTCATCCCCAGAGCCGTCCATCATACCTCTTCGGCTGACCCTCCGATCCTCACACAGGGATTAGGGCCTAAGTATCCGCGTGCGGAGCTTTCCCGGGACACCCGCTGAGGCGTCAGCGGCTTCGTTTCCCGGGACACCCGAGTGTCCCGGTACCCAGACCAGCGCAACCTTTTTAAGCTTTGCAAGTTCAATCAATCAGCTTCTACACCGCCTTACCAACAAGGAGTGCGCCACCGACATTGAGCCTTAGCGACTCCCAGACCCCCATCATGATCGCAAAAATTTCCGCTTGGAAATCAGTAGTGTGATCGCCCAGTGGGGCGGATAATTCCAGCTCCGGATAATGTTCCCATTTTGGACCCGTCTGTGAACCAGACTAGCCGTCCTTACCTCAATCCAATCCTTCGTATGGAAAAAGGAAGTGTAGCCCCTCGTGGATGCCTATTTCAGGGACCATCGCGTGACCTGAAGGGTTTACTACAAAAGCAATTCATAAAAGAATAGAGGAAGAATTTTCAGAATTTGGATTCTGTCTTTCGTCGCTTAGAAAATAGATGTCAAGGTTGGTTTCAAATATCAGCGTGAAAATAACAGACAATTTCTTATGGAACTTCCATACATAAGGTTAAAAAGGCTTTCGTTTTTGGATTCATAAAAAAAATTGGAAACTTATTTCAACACGTATTTATAGATGAAGCATGGGTGTTTAGTAAAGGCAGTAACAGAAAGCACTGCAAGATGGGTCAAAATTTACATAGTGCACGAAGGTGGAAAGTGGTACAAGGTACGTTATAGTTAATGCTGGAAATAGGAATGAGTTTGTTGAGAATGTATCGCTGATATTTAAATGGACAAATTAACCGGTGACTATCATGACAACATGAAAACTGAAAATTTCGAGAATTGGTTTCAATCTAGATCGCAATCAAGCTAGATATGCAAAAGGCATTAAGCCACCTGCCATCGCGTGAAAGAATTGCGCCAACAAATTAACACCCATTTTTCCAGACTTTTTTTTCTCTTGCCAAAAAGCGATTTACCCATCTCCTTGGAGTGTGTTACGGGTGGAAATTTTTCTATTTATAAAAGTCATTTTAGGAAGGAATATCGTTTGGAAAATCATCTCTATTGTCTTTTTTTTTCGATATGGCCGAACCTGTCTAGTATTCTGATAGCAGTATTCAAATTGTCATTTAAGGAATTTAGTAGAATGACAGTCGATAGTTTTTGACGTGATTACAGACTTTTTTTCTATTTATTAATCTAGTAGGGTGAGGGAAAACAGAAGAATCGGTTGCTGTTGATTCTGAGAGTCTTTTGTTTTCGTCATTAGCCGAAGAAGATTCCCTGGGTGAGAAGATAGCTCCCGAGGAGTTTTTAATTTTTTAGATGAAATTGGTTGGAAGCCGATTTAGACTCTCAGGAGAGGAATTTACTACCAACAGCCATTATGGCGATAATCCCAATTATTCTTTGAGATATCCAGGAAGGTTTTGGTGAACCCCAGTTATGGGTTAGCTGTTTTAAGTTGTTTTGAATGTAGAATTTCAATTAGATTATTTGGACCGAGTTTTGGCATTTTCGTTATTTTCATGTTACTTTACTTTTATGGATTAATTTCCGTTTTAGGGTTCTAGTTGCCGATTCCCCGTAGGGTTAGTTTGGGTTAATTAAAACCTACAGCTATTCCAGAAAAATTTGTCCACTGAAGTTTTGGCGACTTGGGGTAAACCATTTGTGAGTTTCCACCTGAACATTGAACAAACTACGTAGAACACAGAAAAAGCACTAAAACAGATATTTCATTAAATATCTTGTGCATTGAGCCATTAGTAATAGATACATCTGAAGACTCCCCGGGAAACTCCGAATATGATGAAATTGTTAGTGAGGATGAAATTTGATGTTTCTAAATTTGTTTTGTACTATTTCCTAATTCATATTATGTATGCATTTTTCTTGTATTCGGTGTCCGTAGCTCTGGAGAGAATTTTTAATTAAATAGTATTTTTTACAATTTTTAACGCTTCCGAAGCTTTCATAATTGCCTTGTGTTGATTTGTCACTTGTTTTTGAAATATTCTAATAAGCAACCGAAACCAATGTAGAACAAGCTTTGTCTCAGTTTCGGCGTTAATATGAAATCCGGCAATAAATTTCTTTTTAATTTTTAAATAAATATTTCTTGTGAAATAAAATATAGCTGCAGTTCCAGCGCAGTGCGGTTTCTTTTATTCAATAATAACTAGGTCCGGAATGTCACGTTCGCTATATATATTCGTTCAAAATAGCTTTGCGCTATGCTTCGGCTGCTCTGCACGTATTGCATCATACTGCTTCATTCGATTTCTAGCAAAACCCTCCAATATCGATATTAAATATAAGAAACAACTAATTTTTGTGGCCGATATAAAAAGCCATCAGTAAGATTTGAAGAACTATGGCTATTTTTAAATTATATTATTGTTACCTAACTATGTATAATATTAAAATTTCCTCTATTTTAGCTAATTAGGAACAATTATAACAGAATTTGCAGTGACGTCATAAATCCCGAAAACGTATTTCTTAGTTGTTAACAATTAACATAAATTCGCTATAACCTTTGGAGATGCTAGAATGCATTGCGGAGAACAGTAGGTAGCTTTACATCCTTTAAAACATTTCACATATCATCAAATATAATATTAACATTACAAACGCAATAAAACAAAATGATAAATACTGTTCAGGCAAATGATTTAATATATTTTTACTGTATCCACCTAATATTAAATTAACTTGTAACAATTCAAGGGCCAGCCCCTGATCTAGTTAAATTTTATTAAACAATTGTTTTTAATTGTTCCAAAATTAAACTATGTCTCGAATTAAATCAATGGAGAAAATGTTCAATTAAAATAATAAAATTATTTTATTAAACAAGATTTAAAAACAACTTGAAGTCTAACTTTCAAGAAGTAATGCCAGAATCGCGAAAAAGGGTTAATCATTTTGCCCAATAAAAGTGTACGATGAAAAGCAACTAACACAGCTTGATTAAAAATAAAACCACTTACCATTGGAATATGTTTCAATAAACGGCATGGTGTGTAACTTCACAAGATTCGAGAAACAATTTAAATCGGAGTTGACTTATACTTTTGTTTTTTTGATTGCAGTATAACGTGAAACTAGATGAACCAACTAGAAAGAACGTCCTCCGCTGTCGAACATTCTCACGCAGGTTCCCCCAACTTAGTTCTATAAAGAAAACCATTGGCCAGGGAGCGTTTCTAATAAGAAAGATTTCCAAACCCAGCCAATTGAAAGAAAGTTCAATTACCGCTTGGAACTTAAAAACCATATGTGAGCTAATTTCTGTGACGAACCTAAGTTTGGAATGTAAAATTTTGAACACTTGCGTGATTGGAATTTACAAAACCAGTTAAAACTCGAATAGCTGTTTTCGGGGAAAATTGGAGCATTTTGCGTCTTACCACCTTGCACGTGTTATTCTTGCCGCAGGTGTGCAGATTCCGGATTTTTCTGGGGACAAACAAGTCGGAAAAGTTGCTATAAAAGCGACAAATTATCGGGGCAAAAGTTAGTCTGAAAATAATCTTCACGCGTATTGTAGCAGGTCCCCCTGCTCGAAAATATGGGGAACTTTGAAAGATAGTCTGACCAGAAACTTCACTTTCAGTACATCGTAATGTCCATTAGAGACTAGCACTGTGGGGCTGATAAGTTCAGCTCCGGACAATGTTCCCATTCTGGACCCGTCTGTGAACCCCATCCGAGGATCCCGTTCTTACCTCCATCCAATCCTTCTTCGTAAGGAAAATGGAAGTGTAGCCCCTCGTGGAAGCCTATTTCAGGAACCATCACGTCACCTGAAGGGGTTACTACTAAAACGGTTCATAAAGGAACAGAGGAAGAATTTCCAGAATTTGGATTCTGTCTTTCGTCGCTTAGAAAATGGATGATCAAGGTTGGTTTCAAATATCAGCGTGAAAATAACAGACAATTTCTTATGGAACTTCCATACATAAGGTTAAAAAGGCTTTCGCTTTTGGATTCATAAAAAAATTGGAAACTTATTTCAACACGTATTTATAGATGAAGCATGGGTGTTTAGTAAAGGCAGTAACAGAAGGCACTGCAAGATGGTTCAACATTTACACAGTGGCCGAAGGTGGAAAGTGGTTCAAGGTACGATATAGTTAATGCTGGAAACAGGACTGAGTTTGTTGAGAATTTATCGGATTTTTCTGGGGACAAACAAGTCGAAAAAGTTGCTATAAAAGCTAGAAATTATCGGGGCAAAAGTTAGTCTGAAAATAATCTTCACGCGTATTGTAGCACGTCCCCCTGCTCGAAAATATAGGGAACTTTGAAAGATCGTCTGACCAGAAACCTCACTTGCAGTACGTCGTAATGTCCATTGAGACTCGGAAAATTTTTAAAAAATAACTTTATTTTCAAGTCCGTATTATGGTCTCAGTATTGATCAAACCGAAAATAGTGTCTCACAGTTTTAGAGACTCGTGGAAGTAACTAAGTAGGTAATTAAGCAAATTCATGTCGTTGGTTTGAAAAATAATATAAACAAACGCTGTTTGAAATTCGTCACGCAACAAAGAAGCAGGTGGTCAACAGAAGCAATTAAGGCTACAGAAGCAGGTTCCGGTATAACGTCAAGTCATGAACAGTAAGTGTAATTTTAAGATCATAATGCTTATGGTGCCTGTATATTTGATAACATTGTCTTGTTGTATGTACTCGATAATTTAATGATTATTCCACTGAGCCATTCAGTGCAAATGTCACACTGTAATTTTATGCAATAGGAAAAAGTTAATCGAGTGTTTAATTATGATTATTCCATTAAAACTACTCACTGCCAGCGTCATCCTGTATTTTATTTAGTAGAAATTGTAGAATTGTTTTTGCCATAAGCCTTGAAATAATTACTCTTCAGGAAGTGTATGAATACAAAGTAAATCACTGGGGAAAAGAATTAATGCTAATTGTATTTCTTTTATTAATCCATAATTGCTTGAATGGCTAGTTTTTACTTATCATAATCTCTGGTAAAATATATTCCTCTAGGAAAGTTGATACACGGTAAAAAAAATTCATAGCAGTTAAATCATAATACCAGTGAAATTTTCTTTTACTGTGCAAAGACTGATTGTCTGGCAAAATTTAAATACGAACGAGGTCTTATCAGAAAATAAGTAACTAGATTTGAACCAACCACTATTTAATTAAGGAAATGGTCCCTGTCAATTGTGTGCTCCCTTAAATACGCAATCTCAAATATTGTTTTCTTATTTTAAAAACGCAAACTGATTTGGCCTACGTTCATTTAATTATATTAAATATCCCTGAGAATAGAATTAGGTGCTTGAAAGAGGAATGAAGTTATTGCAAACTAGGTGGAGAAATATGGATAGTTGCCCAAGTGTCTAGGTAAATTATTTTCAACGACATAGGGTGTCAACACATTGGTACTGCGAACACGGTTACAGAAAATGAACAAGAGGTGAAAAAAAAGCCGAAAATACAGGTACTGCGAGCCCGGTTACAGAAAATGAACAGGAGGTGAAAAAAAAAGCCGAAAATATAGTAAGTGAATAGGGTAAATCGGCGTTCGTTACAAACTTTTTGTTTTTTATTTGTAACGTGTGTAAAAATCTATGATTTCGAACAAATTCAGAATTTTAGTATAAACCCCGCATAATTTGAAAGATACAGTTCCATAATTTGCAATCGTATATTATTAAAAATGCTGCATTCTATAAAAACTGAAAAACGAATAAACAGATACTTGATCCCAACTAGATACTTGACGTTCCATTTCACGGAAAGTTGTTATATCCACTTTCGCTT
>MU182591.1:576127-636594 GCA_016904865.1 Pissodes strobi | reverse complement strand
ATAACGCAACGTCGCGAATAGCTGATCATAAAACGCAACTACGCACCATTTGGCATAATTGCGAATAGTTATAACGCCGAGGCTAGATGCTTCTTGTTGATGGGAAGGTTGAAGATTGGAGTTCATGAAGTGCAGTACAAGCATTCAGTCGTAAAACATCTACCTCGTCGCAGTTCTGTTGACGCCAAGTTATTAGGCAATTTTATCATTTGTTTGCATATATATTTAAAAAATATTCCGTGTACTCTGTGTTCCCGTTTTCCAACTTGGATTAGGGACTCTTTTTGTGTTTTAGACGCATTTCCTTAAGTCGTAGAAGCTGTAGCGTCTGTCCAATTGATGTCGATAAGAGAAGTTAAAATGGTGGTTGGAAATCTGTAGTAAGACAGATATATTCCTGTATTCAGGACTAGAATTAAGTTCGAAGTCTTTTATCCCTGGGCTGAATTTTCGATTTAACCCTCAGCAACTGTGCTGGAATGCCAATCACCATGACGTTTTACTGTTAACAAATCTGCACTCGAATCTGCCAACAGTGACGTGGATGCCTGAAACAGTACCCAGTGTACTCCTCGGGCCCTTTTTCCTATTGGCTATAAGAGCACACTGGCAATACCCCAGCGTAAAACTGAATTTCTGAAAGTTTCTTTCATATATACTTCTGCTTGTATTTACAATGGCCTACCTGCAAATATTAAAGATTTAGGCATAGCGTCTTTTAAGTCTAATGTTAGAAAATTTTTGGAGACTAGTGATAGATTAATACGGGTGTGATTCTGGTATGGGAATTATTTTTGTTTTGTGTATGATTACTTTAATGTTTGTCATAATTTTAGGAAAATGTATTTATATTATTTTGTGGTGGTTATTAAAATACGCCTAGCGGTACTTTCCACCTTTGTATTGTTTATTTAATGCATACAATAAAGTTTATTTTATTTTTATTTTTTTTATTTTCTGACTACTGATGGTTACTATTATGCTAAAAAAATTATGGAATATCACTTAAGCGGATCTATATACGAACAATTAATGTTCAAATTTCAATTTATGAATTGCCATGTTAATTAAGTTTCATCTTGACACCTTAACACTAGAAATTACAACAATCAAGTATCAATTAAACGATTTAGGCCTGGTACTCACTGCGATTAAACCTAAAATTAAAAAGTAGCACTAGTTATGGTACTTTAGCAAGTCTCCGATCAATAACTTAACATTACTAATTACTATATTAAAATCTCAACAAATCACCTCAATGCCAATTAAAAGAGGAGTTATCTTTAAAAGAATATTTTAATATTACCCAGTTACTATTGCTTAAATATGTTACAATTTGTATGTTAAAATTTGGGGATAAATATCCACTAAACTACGCTCAGCTTATTCCCTTGGCAGCTGGAATATAGCAGACTTCTAAAATGTCTACAAAATGCTAAACTAAAGGGATTTACTGAATAAAATATATAGAAATGAATATAGCCGCACCAAATAAGGAAAATTGAGCTCAATTGACCGATATCAAGGCGAAACGTTCAATAATAAGGTTTAAATAAGTTAAATTAAATTTCTGCCATGGGTTTTACAGATAGATATAATTAACTTAATATAAATGACATAATTGCCCTAATTGTACCATGTAATATTAGATAATACCAAGAGAGGGAAAATACAGGTTATTAGATATTTATATTTAGTCTTTTCACTTGAAAAATTAAAGGTAGTAGCACGATAAATCAAGAACAAAGCTCAACATATTAGCTGTGCTGATTTACTATTAACTGAAATTGATCCTATCAGACTTGACGATGTGTATTATTCTCGGTAATTGGAAGACCTAGGCAAGGTACCAGTCGGAATAACCAGGCTACACTATACTCTCTGTCTGGTCCAAGCTGGAGAAGACGGCTGGACTCCTCAGATAAGGAAGGCCCAAGCAAATGGTCAGTGATCTCTCGGAAAGACCCTGGATTTTTTTTATAGCCCTGTTATTTAGAAGCACATGAGTCGAACCTACCTTTTAAAATAAAAGGGTTATCACACCGCTCTGCACACGATATTTTACAACAGCATAGCCGGTACTCTAACAAAAGATACGCATTACTACGCTTTGTAATATTAACGAAACAATGCTATCTGGCAATCATCATCCAGCAGTTGAAAACTTAACCGCCACAAGGCGGTATGTAAGTGCTCAACGAGAAGGCATCAATTTTTCACCTCCTTCCTTATATATCCTATTTTCATGCGCATCTTCGGAAGGCGCTTGCTGTCAAACAGGTCGGAGTACTGAAATCCACTCGTAATTGTAATGTTGTGATAATCGATACCACAATTTAACGGATTCACAGAGAAAAATGCGACATAATATTCAGGTACAAATACAACGTTACAAGTTTGGGTGCCCATGGTATGTCTGATACATTTGCCTTCACCCTATTGCACGAAAAATCGACAATTATCAACATTATTGAGACGAAGATTAATATAACTGTGACTAATTTCAACTATATTTATACCATCATTTTTTCCAAATGTCACAAAAATCTCTGAATATTTTGGTTCTAATGTTTGGCAAAATAAAATGCGAATATTCACTATCATTTTTACATTGTCTAGAAGTAAGTCTTCTCTCCTGCATGCTCTAGCCAATCCAACAATTAAGGCCATCTTCGTAAACAACATTGTTTATTCTCCGCTTCTTTTAAAAACTTGGTTAAATCCATTCCCATGAATACTCTTGACTTTTTTGCTCAATAGTCCTCACAATTTCATTCAAGAAAGGCAATTAAATTCGTGTGTTTACTTATATCAGCATTATGTTTTATGGAAAGCATCGTAAGTGTCATGGAATCATACGCCCATAAAGATGAAGGCTTATAAGCTTTGGATAAACTACTAAAATATTATAATAATATCTTCTCATTTGCCAAATTGTGAATTTTTTCTTTTGTACCCATTTATCATATTTGGCGTATTTTGACTTCGATTTTTCCGGTAGCAGACTGAAAATAACTTTTAAAGCTTTTTCCTCCATATCAGATGGCGAATTTCCAAAATCACTCATTTTGCAGTGAGAAAATGTAAAAATTCTTTAAAAAACGTCAAAGTGAATTATTTTTTATTCATTATTCATGACAAGAATATCAGAAAAACGAGGCGTTTCCACCCAATTTTAAAAACCGCCGATTCGATTATTAGTTTTAATGTTGTGGTTTTCTCAATAAATCATGATAAACTTTTATAAACGTACTTATTCATATCCCACCTATAAAGTAGCAAAAAATAAATTATTATAGATGATACATAATATTTTTAGAGGATAAAATCGCATTCAATTCCAGAGTCCATTAAGTTATAAATTTCACCTCAAAATTTCAATTATTCCCAACAACTGATCTATTGCTTGTTGTATTAAAAAACATATTTTTAACACGCCTTTCAATCAATTCACATTTATTTAAAATAGTAACAAGCAGGCTTTTAAACATAATTAATTTTGACTCGTTGCCAATTTTCTCTAATTAATTAATGGCTTATAGTGTTAAACTATTTTGATCCATGTAGTATTCCCATAATATAAATAAAGCAAACAATTTATGGCGTTAACATGCATTTCCGTATAGTTAATGCACTTTGGGTTTATATTTTATTACTCAATCGATAACTGACCAATGAATAATTGTTGTTCATTATTTGTTGGAGCTAAGAACAAAAATTTAATAAATTGATGTATATATAATATTTGTAAAAATAATTTTGTTTTATATTATATTATCCATGATTTTAATATATTTAAAATCAAGGGCGTATATTATCTCCCACAGTGTTCCTGCTCTATATCAACAATCTCTAAGACACAACAAGCAAACAATTCTATTTACGGCACTTTGCAAACGACATATCCTTATTTATGTCGCGGACTCCAATGACCGCTGCCATCAATGTAGATATGAACGTCATCGTGGAATGGGGTGAAGAAAACAATGTCCGGTTAATGCAGGAAAGACTCAAGCAGCTGTTTTCTGAAAACACAAACACCGCAGGATGTGACTTATCAATGACAGGACAAACACTGACTCTGGCCACATCCATAAGCTTGCTGCACATCAACGTCGAAAACAACATGTCATGGCGCAATCACGTCACCAAAATCGCCAAGGCAGTAGCACAAAGGCTAGGAGCAACCTATAGAGTTGTATACACCTCATCAGCTCTTACTGCTCTATAAGGCCCAGATAAGACCATCTCTGAAATACTGTTCAGCTCGGCACCCAAACACTTGCTCAATATATTAGATTCCATACAGAGGAGGGCAATCCGTCTTGTGGATGGCCCAGAATTGACTAAAGACCTTGATAGCCTTGAACATTGAAGAAAAATGGCGGACCTATCTCTTTACTATCGATACTACTACAGAAGGCGTTCGAACGAGATGGCACTTATGATTCCGGCCAGAGTTGTGCCAAGCAGAAGCAACCGTCAGACACAAGCTGATCATCAACATACGATTCAGTTACAAACACCTAGGACGTCGTTGTTGCACGGCACGTAAATCAAAACGTACATGATAGTCACGTATTTGGACTCTAGTATATCCTTTAGGGCGTATAAGCACCTGTTGGCTGACTTTAGGCGTTCTCTGATTTCTTCACTCATGTCGTTGTCGGATGTGAGTGTGGACCCTACGTATTTAAATTGTTTTACATGTTCAAAGTTGTATGTGTCCATGGGTACATTTTATCGTACCCTAGACCTGCCTGGTCTTGAGACATGCATATATTTTGTTTTGGTCTCGTTGACTTTAAGCCCCATAAATGCTCTTCTTTATCGATTTTATAAAATAATTCTTTTACTTTTATGACGCTTATGCTCACCGCGTCTATATCGTCGGTATATGCTAGCAGGAAGTTTAATCCACTGGCCCCGAATAGCTTAGTTCCGATTTTGGCTTCTCTTACTACTTTCTCCAATGCGATATTAAAAAGCGTGGGTGATAGTGCGTCTCCCTGTTTAAGGCCTGTGCACCTGAAACATATCTGAGAGGTCATCACCAATCTTTACTCTGCACCTAGAACCCTCAACACAAGCTGTGGTTACTCTGATCGGCTTAGGTGGGATGCTAAACTCAGCCATTGTATGCCATATTTTGACCCTTTTTACACTGTCGTATGCCTGCTGGAAATCCATAAATAACTGGTGGAGGTCTTGACTGAATTCCCAACTCTTCTCTAGCAATTGCCTAATGGTAAACAGCTGGTCCGTTGTTGACCTATTTGCTCTGAAACCGCACTGATAGTCTCCCAATATTTTTTCGGTGAAGGATGTTAGTCTTAGAAGAATAATTATGTTCGATAGGACTTTATAGGCTACATATGGTTTTAGTGAGGTTTTGCAGCTATGTTATGATAGTATCTGAACAGCAGGGGCCCCAGGTTGGACACCTGGGGGACACCCGACGTCGGTACAAAAGGCACCATATTTAAGAAGTTCGGTTGTGATTAGGTCTCCGCCAGGGGCTTTATTATTTTTAAATTTGTTTATTGCTTTTGCACTTTCCTCTTTAGAAGGGATCTCATTGGGTTGTTCAGCAGCCAGCAGATCATGTGCTTCCTCCTCTTCACCAGTTCCTCCATTAAGCAGCTGAAGGAAGCAGTTTTTCCACGTTTGCAATATTTCTACTTTGTCGGTTATTAGGTCTCCATTTTCCTTCTTTAAGATATTGTCGGTCCTGGGTCTAGTGCAATTAATTCTATGTCTTGCCATTCTCTCTTTTTTTTTTCTTAACAGTTTCTTTCCTAGGGTTCTTAGTCGTCGGAATCTTTCCCTGTTCTCGTCTGTGGCACTTGTAGCATTTTGAGTCTAGCAGTATTTCTCTTCTCCATAGCATCTTCGCAATCTTCATCATACCAGTAGCTGCTTCTGTAATTGTTTCAGATATAAACGTCCAATGCGCATTTATATCAGTATTATATGTGGTGTTAGTATTTTCTCTGATAAGTCGCTCTAGTTCTTCCTGATACTGTGCTCTTATCTTTGTCTGCTGAAGCTTTTCTGTATCCCACTGAGGAGAGAGACGATTGGTTCGCTTGTTCTTTGCTGTAGATATTCTGACTCTGATTTTGGCTTTGACCAGAAAATGATCTGAATCGGCATCTGCCTCCCTGCAGCTTCTTACGTCTAGTACATTACGTCCGTGCCTTGCATCAATTATAACGTGATCTATTTGGTTCCTGGTTACACCATAATTAGATACCCATGTCATTTTGTGTATATCTTTGTGTTCAAATATAGTGGACTTTATTAACATATTATTTGATGGTGCAAGATCTGCCACTCTTAGAAGGTTGTCGTTGGAAGCATTGTGCAGAAGAGGCACTAAGACCTAATGTGGGCATGCACAGGCCCACATGGGGTCTTAGTGCCTCTTCTTGTCCAATTTTCGCATTGAAATCTCCCAGGATGAGTGTCATGTCTTGTTTGGGAAGTTGGGCTAATTTCCTCTCCAAAGTGTCGTAAAATAGATCTTTTATACCCTCGTCTTTGTTTTCCGTTGGTGCATGCACCGATAGAAGCGAGTAGTTGTAGAAAGTGCTTTTATCCTAATATAGCACGTCCTGTCGCCAAGTGGTTCAAACCTTAAAACAGAGTTCAGCAGAGATTTCTTGAGTGCAAAACCTGTTCCGAAAGCGTGGGCGTTTTAGGTCATTGCCCCTATAGAAAAGTACCGAATTCCCAAGATCAGTACGACCGACTCCAGGCCACCGAATTTCTTGCAGAGCGGTTATATCCATATTCATTCTTTCCATTTCTTTGATCGCTTTTATTGCTGCACCTGGTCGATATAAACTGAGCACGTTCCATGCTCCAATATTCATATGTTCTTTCCTTGTTCTTTGCTTTACTTTAGTCAGAGAAGGCTCCGCAGGTAGATACTAAGGGCCTGATCCATGTGTGGAGATCGCCCAGAGTGTTCGCGAGAGAGCTTTGGAGGCCTGGATGGAGGGGAACTGTAGGCTCAGACGGCACCTGACTCTTGCAGAGGAGGGGGAGTGTATATGGTGCATGGAGGACGATGAAATCTCATACCATCTACTTACGGAATACCCCGCCATTGGATGAGCAAGATTCCGAATCATTGGCGTGACGCCGATCGAGGCAGATTCAGTGCGTCGTGTTAGTCTGCAGGAGATGCGGGCTTTCTTAAGGAAGACCGGCATTCCCGAGGTTCTCTAACGCGGACTGGGGGCATAACGGGCCCAATTCGTGGCCCAGGTGCAAGGCCCGCTAGGGGCCACCTCTTCTGTTACTTATATTGATACTGGTAATCATGATAAAAGCGCTTACAACTTGAATAAAAAAAATCAAAATCGATGCGAAACTTAAAACGTTTTTTAATATTAACTTTGGACGACATTTTGCTTGTCCAGGAGTGTATGTTTGGGTTCATTTATGAAAGGCGGCATAACATTTTGAATAATGTTTATACATTTATCCTAGCTAGACCTCTGCTAGGTAGCTAGACCTCTGCACATCATCTTCAATGAATCCTTGAGACGGAGCCTCTTTCCTGACTTTTGGAAGTTCAGTTTTGTGGTCCCTGTATATAAGGCCGGTGACAGAACCAACATAAGAAATTATAGACCCATCTGTATTATAAGTGTTATTCCTAAAGTTTTCGAGAATCTCGTAACTTAGTTCGGTGTTGTCCCCTGAGATAATTAGCGAGCAGTTTGGCTTCTGCCTGAGTAGGAGCACTAAGCTCAACCTTCTTGCTTATTCGCAGTAGGGGGGTGTCGAGGTTCATTCTGTTTATACAGACATATCCTAGGCATTTGACAGGGTTCTCCACGCGATATTATTATGCAAGCTCCATACCTTGGGAATATCTAGCCCCATGCTCAATTGGATTGAAAGTTATCTTACTGGTCGAACTCAGGTGGTGCAAGTGAATAATTTTTTGTCCCATGAAATCTCTGTCCCATCCGGGGTCCCTCAGAGGTCTCACATTGGGCCACTTCTTTTCAATCTTTTCGTAAATGATGCTTCCACATGTTTTAGGTCTTCCAAATTCCTCCTGGTTGCGGACGATTTGAAATTGTTCACTTCAGAACGCCCTAAACAGATTTGCGGTGTGGTGCCACAATAATGGAATGGAAGTCAATACATCTAAATTCAAGCTTATGAAACTTTCTAGATTGCGGTTGCCCACAACTTTTGATTACGTCATTGATGGTGAGATCGTACCACCCGTCGAGACTATCAGGGATCCTGGAGTTGCTCTTGACGCGGAGCTATCATTTGCTGAACACATGACAAATATTGTAAGCAAGTCCATGAAGATGTTGGGGTTCATTGAAAGAAATTCTAAAGACTTTTCCACTATTGTTTCTCTCAAAATTCTTTATTGCAGTCTGGTCAGAATACACTTAGTATATGCCTCTTTAGTGTTAGGTCTTGTATGGTACTTTTTGGTTTTCCAACACCCTCAGTTATTCTTCATACAGGAACGCTTTCTTTATATAATATAGCAATCAACGTCGCCTTCTCAAGTTCATTCATTTTGTCGAAATTTTATAAAATAAAGTATCACTTTCAAATCTGATAACTCTGCCAACAGTTTGTTGAAAACCAAGCGTATTGTGGTAAACATAAACTATTGCAATGTGTAATAAGCCTGTAACAGGCTACGATTTCATATTATACAAAAAAACTGGTTTCTGGACGGAATGGCGAAGGATCAAAATAAAAATTTACGAGGTCGACCAGAGTCGACTAAAATTGATCTATTTCTGGAGGGAAAATAATCAAACATCATATTATTTATTAAAGTAGACTACAAAAATTAGATAATCACCACAATAGGACTAGCATTGGAAAAGCATGGAACCCAATCCATTAAACTAGGTATTCTAAAGCAAATAGTTCATATTTATGTCTTGATATATCAAATGCACATGCTTTCTTTTGAACGAATTAACTTTACACACACGATATATTGTTGCAGCTGGAACCACAAAGCTTCGTTGTATATTGGTACTTTCCCTTGGGTTTTGTCCTATTATGCTGTCTTTCTAAATGGAGAAAGAAACCCTTCTTCTAATCATTTGGCTTGGTTTCATGATTTCAGTTCGATAATACACCTTGATGGCCATCCACTGTTTTCGACGTTGCTAATTATGGTTTTTAATTGCTGATTCGAGGTATTTTGGAATCAAGAATATATTTTCGCCTTGCTTGGAGGGTTGTGTCTAAAATAAAACAACAGTGATAGATTGTTTACAGATTAGCCGAGTAATTGGAGTTTGGACATGCCGAGTTATATTTTAAGGTTATTTAGGGATATCTAACACTGTAATTATAACTTACTTTTTGTACACTTGATGGTCATTCTGTGGTAATTTTCTCGTTGATTTATATTTGATAATATATTGTTTTGCTTAGGTGATTGCGGAATATTTTCATTTTGGGAATGAAACATTGACGTTTGTTAGAAGTATGTCATGTCACTCCGGTTTTAAACCATAGACTACATGACCGGTGGAAAGCGCATCGGATCCCTCCGTCGATATCGACTCGAGAACCACTCTAATTCGCCTTGCATTTATTGTAGGATTTAGCTATCATACGCTTGAATTTGCTGATTATATTGGATGGTATCAATGTTTAGCCCTCTACGCTTGCATATTGACGTAGTATTACACGGACTCTCCATTATTAAAGTTCGATAATATTTCAGCTCGGAGTAGATTCTACCCACGCAAGGGAAATTGTTCTATGTTTCATATAGTCTATGGGGGTAATTTTGGCGGTATAAGTGACAGCTTTCTGGACATGCGCGTGGCCTTCACGGTCGACACGGTTGCCAAGTTAATGCCTTATTTGGCATAATGCTATTAGTGGCGCATGTTGATTATAATTTTAGACTGCCGCATAACGCGTGGGTTATATATTCCCACCAAGCATATAAAAGTAGATTCTAACTGATTTAAATCATTTCGATAATGAGTCGCTTTAGCGCTTGTTTTGGCGAATCCGGTAGTATGACATCATAACCAGAGTACAATAAAAAAACGAGTAGGTGTACTCCCGCCTGTTGTTATCCCAAGCGACGTATGACCTTGTCGCAAATCTCAGATGAGATTCTCATCTGACTTGACCATTGCAGTAGAAGATGCGGTCAGAGTACCAATTCAATTCTGACGCGGCAGTGATAGCAAAAGAGCTATTCTCTACTGAAAATATATCGTGTAGAATGGAGTTGCCCTTTTGTGAAGTGCTGCATGTTGTTTTCATATTAATTTTGTATAACTTTTATACCGAAATGCAAAGGGCGAAGGAGAAAACCGGTCCCGTTTGCTGCAGTTAAGGCTGTAATAACAAAAGTTACAACTCAACAGGCAGTTTTATAAATTTCCTATAGCTCGAAAGGTATGTATTATGTGTAATGTTTTTGTAGAGAATGTAAAACAAGTGCATAAAGGCTGGTCGCAAAATAAGGAATAAATTAAATAATTTTTTTACAAATTGAATTTTTAGGAAAAATATATGAACCTGTAAATTTTCTTCATTTCGAAACACGTTTTCCTGGTTACATATTATATTAACTGAAAGTTTTAAATGGAATATTTGTTAATTGCGATTGAACTTCTGAATATTTTTAAACGGAAAATTACATATGATCACGGTACAAACCATAATACAATACTCTAATAATTTTTTTAGCAAAAATTCGAGATGGCGAATCCAAAATGGCAAACTTTGCTATTTATCAACCGATTTATCTCAAATTTGAAACTTGGGGTGTTTGAAGTTGATATCAATAGATATTCTTTTAGTTATGAAGTAGTTTTATCATGGAAGTTTTAAAAAATCTATATTTGATTTCAGAGCAAAATTATGGCTTCTTGCTTGTGGCCGAGAAGATTTGTTAAATAAAGTGGAGAATCTTCGCAAAAGCCATAGAGTGTGTAGCAAACACTTTGAAGACCACAGGTTACAGACAACGAAGAAAAGGAAATTGCTACGAAGGGATAGTGTTTTGTTCCGTCAACCTCTACTCATTCCGGTGTACAAACCTATTTAGTTTTGACCAAATTTGTTAATACATAATGATGTATTTTTATACACATGATTTTATAATGTAGCCCTTTTATAACACTTATTTTTTAATATAAATTTACCTCATAATGATCTAGGTTTTAGGTTCATTAAGTTCTTTTTCATGATTTATGCGTAAGTTCTTTTTCGTTATTTATGTTTTGCATAAATACAGCTTTTATTTCGACTTTAATATGACCATCGCTCAATATAAATACGAATGATATTTTTATTTATTCTAAAATGCTAAAAGCAATATTAAATATAATAATACATGTTAATTAGAAAAACGGGAAAAAATATAAAACACATTCAACTTCAATAAATTGGTGAAATACAAATATTGTTCTTAACTACGTCTATGACCAAAACGCGCATTCGCTTCAACCGCCAGCTGTCAAGGACATACAACGCCGAGCCAATTTATGAATTGAAAGATGCGCAGTGAGCATACTCGTTATTTTAGTTGTACTCTGTCATAACTTTCTAGTACTTTGTCACAAATAGGGACGCTTCTGGCAACATAGTATGTTGGGCCGGCGCGATGTTAATTATGCTAGCTCGTCATTTTCGGAGCAAGCCAATTTAGTCTTTATGTGATCTTGAAGGAACCAGTAGGTTTCAGTGCCGAGCTCTCGAAATTGGGAATTTTCGTTGAGATACTGATATTTAGTGTGAAATATACAGTGCCCTAGTTAGGGGATTATTCAACGAAGCCCTTGAGCAGGATTGTGGTCGTCGATGGTTTCTCGTCTGATGGATGATTGTAGATGAAGGAAGATTTGTAGATTCGACCACCTGCACCCACGTTTGGGGATTTGACTTTCGAGAGCTGCCACACACTTGAACCCCGTTTAACATCTAAAGGTATGTTGTTTGAGTAAATTTGATACAGATATTGTTTTGATCTGTTATTTGTTGAGGTTCCGTACCTGTTTCCTTCATATTTTGGCTTGATCACCGTGCTAATTTGCCCTATTTGTTTCAGGGGTTTCTATCTTTGGATTTCTGTTTTTCCGGATTTTTGGAATTTTATTTTTGGATTATTGGTTTTTATGGGCCTTCCATTGTCCTTTTACGTTCCGGTTTCCTACCTGGGTTTCGAGACTGCATACTGAGACTCCTCCGGCAACACGTGGTTTCGGAGTAACCATCAATTGACTGCGTGTCTCGCTGTCTGATTCAAGCCTCAACGCATACGGAGTGTGTCTCCTCGACCTTGACGCTCCAGTGATTCGACGAACACCTGGATCCTGGATGAACTCACTGTTGGCTTGATAACGTATCAGATAAGTCTTAATTTAGGATATAATATAGTGTATTTTGGGACTTTTATTTTATTTCATTTATTATTGTGTTTTATTTGATTGGTGATTTAGGGCGAATTAAATTAAATTTTCGGATGAATTTGCTTAATGAAAGTATTGATGGTATGACTTGATTAAAAATATAGTTACCTTCAAGTTATTTGGGAGTAACGAATTATTCTCAATAGTTAGCATAGGTATACTGGATTATTCAGCTAATCCGGATAGTTTTGGCGTGTTATTAATTCATTTCAGCGTAGTCTTGTTCGCGTGTTTTACTTCTTTTCAGCGTCGTATAATATAAATATTTTTGGAACTGTTCGCATATAAGCATAGCGTATCGACGCGTAATCATATAGGTTTACCTCTGGTACGGATACTATTTAATAGGTGAATATTTTACTTACATGAATCTAGTACATTAATTTGAACTAGCACGTTAACTTCTCGCTTATTGATTAGAGTTATTTAGAGTGTAGAAGTAGAAGAAGTTATCATATTTTTGTACCGTATAGGTTGATAGCACCAATCAAGGGCATGTAAACGACACGTGATCACGTCTTCGTATTCATATAATTGTCATAGCTACATATACAAGAAATTCATCTTGTAGCAATTATTTTTCTTATTTAATTCAAAAGTATAGTCACCAATACGGAATATACACTTGTTATTTTTGTTTAATTGGGGTGATATTTCTTTTTGTTTCCCCTTCCAAGTTTTTCAATAGGTTACAGCGGGGAGGAGAGCAATTCGTGGTTATTGGTCGAATCTCACTGAAGATCCAACATCAGGGCATGGCGATAAATTAAACGCGTGGCGCTCAGGCATTATAACTCACCACGACCCTTCTCCACTGTCTAAAAGCTGGGGGCCGCCATTGTTCCTGCACTAAAGGCTGTACCACCGATTGTGAACTTGGAGATTTTTGTGAAGTTGGAGATTATTGTAAACTTGTATATTTATGTAAATTAGGTTTGTATTTGTTTGGGAACTGAGCGTTACAAGCCAGTTATTTTATTTAGATTATAGGTCAAGACAATTGGTAGATATGCAGTTTCTAAGCTTAGCAAATAAGGTATGTAAATAAGGGTAAAGTTTTTATCGAAAATGGAGATGAACACAGTTATCTAAAGTGAGCACTGGCGTTGAATTTTGGCTTTACAATATAATTTCAGGTGATTTAGGTATACAAAATCTGGAACATATTAGGAAAAAAGATGTACATTTCAATTATCAATAGTAAACAAAAAATATACATTTCCTTTACCTTCAAGAAGGCCTTAACTATTGAGATGGAAAGACAAAGTACAATTTAAAATTTGCTGTATTGGCCTCTGGATGTGCAGCACGAGACAATATTCCTCCTAATTCTAGCTAATTCAATTTGTGTAATATGTTGCTACACAATTACAAAGGGTAAAATATATCTAACCCATACAGATTTGGAATCCCCTTTAGTCGATATTCCCTGAACAGGTTTACCTTTTTCATTGCAGAAGGTGCAAGGTTAGAGAGTTAAATGTAATAAACAAATTGGACAAGCCACTGATTCCGTTCTATAACTGGCATGGTTTTCATCCCTTTAAAATCGGCAGAGAAAAACACCTTTTGCTATTCACTTTTATCTCATCGTCTACTTACTATTTTATTGTGTATCGGTTTCCCATTCTCTCCGAATTTTATCATCAAATTGTTTACCCACAAGTCGTTATGTGTAATGGTGGCGAAAGGTCCTCTCTCCGTTCTCGGTTCGCCTACGATACGGTAGCAGTTTTCACATTTTTTCTTAATCGATGCCAGATAAGAAACACATTCGGGACTCTCTTTGGCTATGGTTAAGATATCTTCTATCTGGAAAGGTATAAAATTTAATGTGTCAGTTTTACGATGCGAAAACAATTTTTGTACGTATAAAAGAAAGTAAGGCATACAGGGAAAATGAAAATCTATAGACGAGGAGCCGTAGCAATGAACGTAATAAATATGGACGATTTTTTGTACAAAGTATTTATGATTTGCAATATTCTCTGGAAGAAATCACGTACTATAGCCTACACATGCGCTTGTTAGCTTTACCTGTAATACATGTTTCAACATCTTCCAATTTTCAAAGATGTTCTCTTAGCGCTACTAATCTCTTGGTTTAACCTCGTTAATGACGTAACGCTCTCCTAATTGACATATCATGATAACATGGGTCGCGGAATAAACTGTTGGACAAATGAAGCGGACCGCTCGAATTTTTAGGTTGATTTTAAAGTTGAATATTTTGAAACCGAAAAGAGATATCCAGATGCGGTTTTCGACCTGTTAAAGGCAATTTATTACATGGTGTGAGGCATGTTTTCTACCAAACCTACACATAACTAGAAAAATGCCATGGTTAATTAAAAAGAAAATGACTAATTGCATAAGTTTATCTAATGAAGGCTTATTAAATCAGACTGTAGCCAACATTTATAACGTCAACGGTGGAAGTTGCCTACAGGCATGGTCGGCAAAGAAAAGCTTCAGCCCGAGTAGAGAGAAATCTTTTGAAGGACAACCGCCAAACAAGAACCATGAGCTCGAGGAAATTGAGCGAGACCCTGCACAGACATACTGGCATTGTAGTCTCCTATAGAACAGTTAGGAGGGGTTCGTCCACAATAACTTGCGGTAAATTAGCTAATGAATTAGTTCCTAATATTCCAATAATTTGATTGTTACTTATAAACAACTGTTATTTTAGAGCAAGAAGAGCAAAATGTCCGTTACTCTGATCAGCGGTTACAATGAGCGCAAGAAAATCCTGTATAGGGGAATCGAACTTTTTTTCAATAGATCTCTAAAGCGGTAGTTTATAGGGATCATATTTTGAATAATATATTATTGCCACTGATTGCGGAAAACTTTGGGCCGGATATTTTCTTAATCGACGATAATGCGTACTACTAAGATCGCGCATTGTTTAGGATTTGGAGGCAAGCAACCTTAATCAATTTAAAGTGCGTTCAAAATCTCCAGGATGTGGCCCATCAAATTCCATCGTCTTATACCAGTCTGGAGAACACCAAAGTACAAAGTCTGGAGCTGATCAATGACATGAAGAGTGAAATGTTTCTTGCCTCCCACCTTTCGGCATCGGCCTATCGTCCACCTGCTAACTAGCAAAACCACTCTCAAGGAAACCTCCAACCAACTCCGCTTCACCATCTACGAGGGACCCCTGTTAAGAGGACCCAATAATGGTGGGGTGATTATGATTATTATGATTTTATTTTCTTTTATTTAAGTTTACAATACAGTATATTTCCACTAAACAGACTTAACACATACATAGTGGTTCTTAATTAATTAACGTAACATATAACATAATTAACAAATAAGATAATTTTGCATAACATAACTTTTTCTAACCCTACGTAATAGCGTCCTCCTATTTACTTGATGATAATGCTGAGCATGAATCACCTTATAAAATCGTCATGTTTGATCGATCCCGTTGCCCATTCATTAACCTTTCGGACCTCCTCTTGCAGACTCTTATTCCTCATTCGTCCCATCCACCAAAATCATACATCATCTTCTCTCTCACCCTGACCCTATCTTCCAAGGTGCAGCTGTTCCTGACATGGTCCGCGTCTTCGATCCCTTCCCCACAATTACACATGCCGTCCGTTTGCTGTAGTTTAAACCTCCTTATATATCCGGCCATGTTTCCATGTCTAGTTACCAGCTGCATCCCCTGGAAAGATAGGTCGATCGTATCTCTCCCTACCTCTCTACAGATTCTATACAATGCCCTTCCTTTCTCACTTCAATTCCACCTTTCTTGCCATTCGTTCAAAATCCTTTCATTCCTTTCTTTTTAAATTGCTTTCCCGTTCAATAATCTAAAGCATCACCCGATTTCCCATTCAATCTCGCTACTCTTGCTTCTTTCTGCTTGCTTGTGTGCCTCTTTCATCCCCTCATTCTCCCTCCTCATCCATTCTAAATTGACCATCTTCCCCATATTCTTTAATTCGGCCACCTCTACATGTATTCTGTTCACCAGCTTGTGTTGTGTCTTTGGGTGTCTTAGCATTACTACTGCCATCTGGGAGTCCGTTCTGAGGTCGAACCAGTCATCCCCTCGCATTTCCCTAATCGTTTCCAAACCAAACAATATTCCACACAATTCGCCTTGCACAGTGCCACTTACCCCTAAACTTTGCAATGTTTCTTAACCCAGCCACCACCCCCCCCCCTCGCTGTATTACACATCCCAGGCCCATTATTCCCTCGACACCATCCATATCCACAAAAACATCATCCCTCTGTTTCCCTTCTAGGTACCCCGACACTGTTGCAAGACGATCCCATACACACGCTCTTTCTCTTTCACATACTCCATCCATTCTCTTTTCCTCAAGCACCCTCGTCCTCATTGCATTCCTAACCCCAGCAACTATGGCCAACGGGGGCACCCCAGCTGCCACCTACAACGCCTCCGTTGGCACAGTCCTGTAAGTTCTACACATCATCACCAGAAACATCCTCTGTATTGCATTCAACTGTCTTTGGATTCTAATATCCTTGGACCTTTCACCCCATACCACGCATCCATACAAAAATGCAGGCACCACCACAAGCTCGTAGATTTTCACCTTTTCTCTATTAATTTTCCCCTTATTTCTACAAAGCCCCCCAAATTTAGTCACGATTCCCCCGGCCTTTGCTCTCACCTTCTTAACGTGTTCAATGAAATTCATCCTGGTGTCAAGCCTTATCCCTAGGAAATCGACCCAATAGTCATATATTACCCTCTGATCCCCTACTTGCACCACCGGTCCCCTTATTGAGCCTCGAGCTTCCACAAACATACATTGATTAGTTTAAGACATACATTGATTAGTTTAAGATGTTAAAATTAATTACAGTTTTTTTTTTATATTACAGTCTTATAGTGGAAAATATGTCATATAATAATATCTCATTTTTATAATAAGGATAGTATTCTATGATATTATTTGTTAAATGTATTACATAAATATGTTGTAGTAATAAGTAGAGTTCGTTTCCCGAAGGTTTTGTATTTACGTCATTGATGACGTCTCTTAATTTGGAAAAAAACGGTTTATCGTAGCTAATTCATATAAATTTTCTAGCATTCAATTTTTGTATAAAAAGTTAGGCAATATTGAAGCAAGTATGTTCCAAAACGCTCTTTATAGAACGTTCGGAATTGTTTTGTAATAAAAATTTTAATTCAGAGAGTTCAGTTAAGAGAGTTATCCGAAATATATAAAAATTAGTTAACCGCGTATAATAATCACCTTCCTATTCTTCAGGAAGTCCCGCAGCATCTCTCTCATTCTACCCGGCATAGCCATCCTGTCCATCTCCCGATCAACCTGGACGGGCCATGCAGGTAAAGGCATTCGTGAGGTCCAGCGTCACGACTAGTGACTAGTGAGTGCTTTCCTTCCCCTTTCACTCTTCGAATTTCTTCGATTACCCTTTCAATCGCCTGAATAGTGTCTCTTCCATTCCTAAATCCGTACTGCTCATCACTCATTTTCTCATTCCTTTCGTACCACTCTCTCACTTTCACATTCACTACTTTGTCAAGCACTTTGCCGAGAGAAGGTAGTAGGCTTATTGGTGTATACACTCCCGTAGGTTTAGGGATCCAACACAACTTGGCCTCCTTCCAAGCCTCCGGAAAGCAAAGAAGTCCTTCAACATTGTTGGTAAAGTTGCAAAATCCAGTCGTTTCTTGCCTTCCGCCTCGTTAGGAATATTGTCTCAGACTCTATGGCGCTCGTAGCGCTCCCTTTCAACCTTTTGTGTATTGTTTAATTCTTTCTTCTAATTCTTTTATCAGAAAAAGGTCTAGATCCTTCTTTTTCGTAATTTCCCTTCCTCCCCTGTCCATTATCGCTTTTCCCCTCTGACAATTCCTTTCTTGCGCAGCAGATCCCATATTCCCTCCCAACTCTCATTTTCTGTCAGATTCTCTAGATCCGTCGTCAACCATTGAAGTCGCTTTTCCTTTATCAAGTTTTTATATTCTCTTCTCTTACCCATCGATGTCTGCATTTTTGTCTCCCTACGATCTTGGCCCAGTTCTTCTTGAAAGTCCTTTCTGGCTTTACGAACCTCTGCTCTTATTTTCCCAAGTTGACCATCCCACCATTCCTCATTAACGAATTCACTCTCTTGATGTCACTCATATATGGAGTAGGGCAATTGAGAACTACGGAGAGTCTCGAGCGATTGCGTTGAATATTTCGAAGGCATTCGACAGAGTTTGGCATGACAATCGACATCTTCGCACACACACCGCTCGTCGAGCGCCATAGGATCTACCTTTCGTGTGTGTGCCACTGCCACAAAAAAAAAAACAAAAAAAAAATGACGGATTGCTCAACAAACTGCCGTTCTTCGGACTGCCAGCCTCTCTCTGCAGCTGGCTTGCCAGTTTTCTTAAGAACCGATCTCTGCACGTTGCAGTTGATGAACACATCTCAGACACATTCACCATTAACGCGGGCTTGCCTCAGGGTGCAATACTTACACCAACTCTGTTCTTATCTATATTAATGACCTGCTGACCGAAACGAATAATCCTGTTTACAGTTTTGCACATGACAGTACACTTGTCCCCCAATTTAGGTCAGAAAAATCTTTACCAGCGACTGAGAATTATCACCGTAGACAGGAACAGATTACAGCAATTAATTAAGACATGGAGAAAGTTCAAACTTGGGGCGACAGAAATGTGGTCCAGTTCAATGCAGCAAAGACCCAAGCAGCCACGTTTACCAAGAGGGACAATACGGCGGGCCCTGACATCATTATGGCAGAATCGACCATTTCTTCATCCTCGTCAATCCGACTACTGGGTGTCTCGGTCAACAGCAATATGTGCTGGTATGACCATGTTGCGAACATGCAAAATCAGCCTACCAAAAGCTTGGTCCTCTATTTCGCAACAAAAAACTGTATACACCGCAGCAGTTGCTCTTGCTCTACAAAGCGCAAATAAGACCGTGTTTGGAATATTGCTCACACATCTGGGGTGCCGGCCGCACCAAATCACACCCTAAAGCTGCTGGATTCCATTCAGAGGAGAGCTGTGCGTCTCATCGGCGATCCGGAGTTGACCCGGAATCTGGAACACCGCAGATATGTGGCCGAGATGTCCCTGTTTTACAGATACTTTTACGGCAGATGTTCCCAGGATTTGGCCCGCCTCATCCCGCCCCTGGCAACGCCTGTCAGACGGTCGCGACAGACGGCAAGAGCGCACCAGTTTGTCGTACAACTGGGAACAACTATGGCTTTACAAGAACTCCTTTGTCTGGCGCACTGCATCACTGTGAAACTCTCTCCCACAGGACATCTGTTTTCCCCTAATTACAACCGACAACTATTGAGGAACCGTGTCAATCCACATCTTCGCACACACACCGCTCTTCGAGTGCCATAGGATCTCCCTTTAGTGTGTGTGCCACTGCCATAAAAAGGCGAATAATACTAATAGAACGCGACTTACTATGATAGGCTCAAGGCAAAATATCAAATAAAGACGTTGATTGATACGATTCATGAAATCGCAGGGACAAAAATATCAATAAAAAAAAATCATCTAAAATGAAAATAATGTGACACTTAATATTACATTTTACATCTGTGACTCCCTTTCGCCTTTCCGGAGGATACTGAAATATAAAAGAAATTGTTGAAACAGGGGGTCAAATCAGTGGAACAAGATATGAATGTAAATTACTGGGTTTAAATTGTAATTAATCAGAAGAGTATTAATAATTCTATGTAATGTGAACAATATGTGGTGATACCAGTCTTATGTGTGCTTATTTTGAAATTTAATCAATATTTAACACCCTTCCCGTTTTCCGGAGGATACTGAAATAAAGAGAAATTGGTGAAACAGGGGGTCAAATGACCAGACCATGATGTGAATGTAAATTACCGAATTTTAACCGTAATTAATAAGAAGAGTATTAATATACTATCAGGGAAAGTTTTACTGTATTTTATTTGATACTACAGGGGTACAGTAACCCCCCCCCCTCTCCCTAAGCTAAAATAACAAAAATTCACTCTCTTTGTATCGGTCTTTGACCAGTCAGCCTTAGAATTGACCACACTTGCTTAGTTTTCCGGATACATTCTATACAATAAAGAGATTAATTTTGGGCTTCTTTTTAAACCCTCTTTGCAACATGGGGTTTACTTAGTCCAACCTAATTATGACGAAAAAACCGGGTAAAGTAAATATTTGGTCTTAAATTGCTCATGCTCTTATATTATAAAGCAATAAAAATAAAACTATATTTCATTTGAGCAGATATGGGAGAACTCTTTCGTACGTTTTATATTGCCAATTATAAAATGGATAAAATACAATGCAATAGTATTAAAATGGTATCATTTTATGGTAGTTTTTGCTAAGTGGTCGTAAAACGAAACAGTGTTACGATTTACGATCGATGGCTGTTGCATTTTAGTTTTCATTACCCAGCATTCGCTCTAGAAAATTTTAAAAGTATTAAATTTTTAAATAAATATATACCTCAATAACTTTGAACATAAATTAAGTACGAGTAGTAGTGGCTGCTTAATTTCAGTTATTGCTTATCTTGTTATGAAAATGAACTTTTCTGGGCAATTATGTTGAAATTTTATATTTTTAATGACAGATTTATGGAGCAATCATACATTTTTCATTAACTGTGATTGTTGGAATGTGGAAGTGGAATAAGTTGAAAATTGTACCGCCAGGACACCGGAAAGCAGTGGCGTGTAGATATTCATATTTCATGGGGGGGGCAACGTTCCAAGAAATGGAATTACAGGGAACAGCAAGAACGCGAACATGCTCTACCGAAAAACTTGGAGAGGAAATGAGAGAGTCTATGTCAGAGTACTGTGGTACTGACTCACTCAGTAGGCCGGTATTGCCCAAGCTTAGTTCTACGAAGCTTCTTGGAGAAGTTTAAACTATTCTGTATACAAACGTCTTACTCGAGTTTGTTGCATAAGCCACGTGTTTGCAAGCCCTAGACACAGTTATCTACTGCGCAGCCATCTCAGCAGCTAAATGTGTGGGTGCCAAAATACGACCAAAATTGGAAACCAGATGACCAAGGACAGTCCACCGAATACCATCTTGGAAGCAAATACTGCAAAAGAAAGTTTACGATCTTCGGAAAAACATTGACGGTTGACGCAATACATAGGTGAAGTAAGAACAACAAGTATTGAAAGATCTGTGGAATCCATAATAAAGAGAATCCGAAAATTTAATTGACCATTAAAGTAAATGCCCATCTTTAATTATATCACGGTATTGGAGTGAGGTCCCCTCTAAGCTGTATGATGAATTTACATTTTTAATTATTCTATGAAAACTTATGTAATTACATTTACCTATATTAAGAAGCAAATTGTTGCTAATAACCATTCATTTACTTTATTTAAGTCACTTTGTAATAAAGTTTGGTCCTCAAGAGAAAGAACTGTTCTATAGAATTTCAAATCATCAGCGAATAACAGAAAGTCACTATTTTCAAAGCATGAAGTAATGTCATTAATAAAAGTAAGAAAAAGCAGAGGCGAGCAATTACCACCTTGGGGAACACTGGAGCACACATTAATGTTACAGGATCTGGCATTACCCAATCGAACCAGGTATATTCAAGTTTGACAGGAAGCTGGCAAACCAATTGACCATATGACTGGAAAATCCACAAAGACCAAGCTTGCTCTGCAAGATACCATGATCAACCCTGGTAAACGCCTGGGAGAAGTCAGTATATATCACATTCATTTCACTTCCATTCTCCAAGACATCCAACAGGTCCTGCTGATATATTAGCAAGTTTGTCACAGTAGACCTGCCTGAGCAAAATATGTGCTGTTGAATAACTATGAGTTCCTGACAATAGGAATAGATTTGGTCATGAATTAGGCTATCCAAGAGCTTCGGAATGGCCGACTGCATGCACACACCTCTGTAATTCTTTATTTTGTTGTTATCTCCAGATTTAAATATAGGTACTACAAAGCTACGCTTCTAAAGTGCTGGAAACAACGCTGTGTTAGGGATTTTTGGAAGAGAATGAAGAGAGGATAAGAAACAGCACAAACATACTTCGATAAAAATAGTTTGGCACTCCATCAGGTCCCGAAGCAACTTTAGGTTTAAGTTTAGATATTTTATCGGAAATCAAAGCTACCGATAGTTTAGGATTAGGTATGCCAGTACTATCACACCCCTGTTGAATGACAGTAAAAATTTTATTTGGATTGTACACTGTTGAAAAGAGTTGGGCAAAACCATCTGCTATTTGTTCATAGCCTATAAACAGATTATCATTATAATACATAGAATTAGGTATTTCGTTTCTACCGTACTCTCTTACTGCTTAGGTGGTAACAAAAAATTTTGGGATCAACACACAGGAGTTGATCAACATTTGAAATGTGATGTTGGTAGCAAATGTCAGTTAAAATTTTGCATCTAGACCTAATATTAGAAAAAGCAATATTATCAGCCACATTATGTGTGGTACAGAATTTTTTGTGGGCAATTTTCTTTTTAAAAACTAAATATCTGAGTTCACCAGAGAACCATCTGGGATAATGGGAGGTTTTGAATATTTTGAGGGGAACAAAAGAGCTATTGCCATATTTAATATATGATAGAATTGGGATACGTCTACATTTATATCGAAAGAACTCAGTAACAAATCTCAATTAATCCCACATAGATAATTATTAATGGCATAATAATCTGCATTCCTAAAGTTGTAATAGAATTCCTCAAATTGAACACTTGTCTCAAAATTAGTACAGAAATTTGATTGGAAATTATATGCTATATGATTATGAGATCTGCAAAAGCATAATCAATACCTCAGATACCACCAAGTTATTGTTACGCGAGAAAATAAGGTCTAAAAAGCATGCCTATCATTAGGTATCATTATACTTTGAAAGAAGTTTAAGTATGCATAAAACTGTCCCAAAGTCAGGCTTGGAGAATTGGGATTACATGCAACTACCACACAATTATCGTCATTCTCCTATTGAGCACCTGGTATATTGAAGTCACCAAATTATAAAAAGCACGTACAGAATACTCGTGACGGAAAATGTCGACTGATTGGCAGTGCCTCTCATATAAAGAAATATCTGGATTTGCCCAACCTACATAACAATCAGAATCATGTCTTACTCGTAGCCGTTTGAAACTAGTATCATCCCTAATGTAAATTACTATCCCCCACCCGACCCTTAGTACTAATATCATGTGATCTATCACAGCGAAACAAGTTATAAGTATTAACTGCTAATTCAGCATCTGAGATATCATCAGATAGCTAACTCTCGACAAACACCAATAAATCATACTGACAACATAAGACTGCCTTAACTAGTTCATTAATTTTAGTTTGTAAACTACCGACATTAAAACAAAATACTTATAATGGGGCTAGTTTGCATTTTTTCGATTGTCTCTTGGTCTGGTAGACACAGTGGTAGTTACAATATGGGGCACATTAATTTTGAAATTAATTGCAAGGTTTTCTTCACCCCCATCTTTCCTTCTATTTAGCCCCGCTACCGTTTTTGTATACAGTCCCTCTGCATCACAGTCAAATCATTTTTTATTTTAAATCTATGATTAACAGAAGTTTTATTTCCAGCCTTTAGTACATCTTTAGCTACCATACTATTTGTGAAAACTATCCTTAATGACCGAAGGTGGTTTTCCCTTTGCTTACGTACTCTCAACACCTTACTCACTCTTTCTGAAGCCGATTCTTTGTTAACAGTTACCAACAGCTCAGTTATCCTCTGACGATCTTCCTGAATTCTATCATGGATCCCATCGGAATTGGGTACCGGTATATTGTACACTATAATTTTATTGGCTCTCGATGTTCTATCATTGGCTTCAGTCAAAACTGTATCCATATTGGGTGGCAATAAATTTGGTGGTGAGCCAGACAATAGAGGTTGTGGTTGGTGCTGAGTTATTGAGGGGTTAATAGCTGACATTTCAATTTTTAGTTCAGTAAATGACTTTGTAAAAGATATTTTAATATATTTAATCTCATCACCTAGCATTCGTATGTCCTCCAAAAAAAACCTGCCAGACTTTTGGTTTCTAACTTCAATGCTTCGATTTGTTGTTCCAGTGAAGATACTCGAGCTTCCATTTGAAACAAGTTCTTAAGTTTTGAAGCACAATCTTTGCATATATTAGGCACTCACAGTTGCGATGGCACGGACTTCGCGTGCACCAATTTTGGCGCAATTCTTGCACTTAATCACAGGGCCGTCTTTACCCGGGGGTGCAAGGGGTGCGTGGCACCCGGGCGCAAAGTCTTAGGGGGCGCCGAGCGCCCTATTTCTACGCCATATATCATAAGTATAATTAAATCAGTTTTGAAAATACCGTACAGACACTGCATTTGATCATTTGAACAATTTCTGTTAGATTCAAAATTGATCGCTGCTGATTTAGATTGTGAACCGGAATTCACCGAAACTGTTCGCCCACGACCCAGAAAAAAACATTTTAGTTATGAAGCTAAAGATGAGCCCATATTCAAAAACAAAATTTAAAATAAACTTTTTTTTTACTTGATACTGCTCTCTTCCAATTAAATGAAAGGTTTAATTTATTAACAGAACATAACAACAAATTTTCATTTTTGCAAAATATTAACAGTTGGAAGGTATTAGAGGTAGCCGAAAAAAAAACGCAATGTATGGACTTACAAAAAACTTATCGTTTCAAAGTAGGTCGGATGTTGACGGAGAAGACCTATATAATTAATTGGAAATGTTACCTTTATTTTTTATAAATAAAGATACAACACCTTTTGATGTATTGAACTATATTTACTCTAATAGCTTAATGTCCGTATTTCCTAATCTTTCAACATCTTTGCGCATATGTTTAACACTTCCCGTAATAGTAGCAGCAGGCGAAAGGTCATTTTCAAAATTAAAATTAATAAAAAATTATTTACGATCAACGATGACCCAAGATAGATTAACAAATTTGGCCATAATAAGTATTGAATCCAAAATAGATTTTAAAACAGAGGATATTATTAAAAATTTTGCCAATTTAAAAGCACGGAGAACTGAATTTAAATATTATACCTAAGTACTCGTAGTTATTAGAATCTAGGGTTGTTTTATTTTATAATATTTGTAATATTTAAAATGATACACAACCATGTTATATAGAAAAAAATTGAATTAAAAAAAATTAAATAAAAAAAAACAAAAAAAAAACGGTTTTTTGGGGGGGGGGGGCAAGCTGGTTTTCGCACCCCGGCGCTTAATATAGACAAGACGGCCCTGCTTAATCAACTTACACCAATCGCAAGGAAAACTGAATCATCAGGATTTTTGGGTGGATCCTTAAAAGTGCATTGCTGGTCACAAGCTGAGCAGGTACCAGACATACTTCTGTCCAAAAGTTGCCAAAAATATCCAACAGCAGGTTGCTTATTGGTTAGATTATGCAAACACGCGAATTTTGAAGAAAATCAATAGTCCATAAGGAGAAAACTAGAAAACACCAATAGCTGTATACATCCAACACTAAGAGGAAATATTTAACTTCTTTTTGCAGGAAAATTGATTAAAATTTGGATGAGAAGTTCAAAACAAACATGCTAGTTTGAAGTTAGGACCAATCTATGTTATTATTAAGACAAATATTTACAAAAGAGTTTAGAAAAATATTAGCTTTGACACTATGTATCTCGGATATTGTCAACTTTTGAACTAAGGTAAATTGGGCTTATGCTGAGGAATTTGTTCTAGCGTTTTATACAGGCTTTTTAGAGCCATCTTTTATCTGTGTTCAAAATCTCCTTACAAATTTGGATGGTGCAAACCTATTGTCTAGCAGTGTATTTGATAAAGTTATATATAATATATGCACATATTTTATGTATGAAGAGATTAGTAATTATTATGAAAATTTTGTTAAAAGAAAGCTGAAGCCTATCTGACATTTTATTTAGCTCTTCTCACTTAATGCTTGCTTATCCGATGTAAGTTGCTAGAAATCTTAAACAAGGCAAGTATTTCTTTTTAAAAAATCAAATACTCCAAACCCCTAAAATACCTACTATTATTGCTACTTCTAATAATCTTATGAAATTGTATGTATTGTTGTGTTTTAAAAGCATACAAATAAATTCCGGTTCCTTTTAAACATGGGGTTTTCTTAAATTTTAATTGACCTTTGACTAAAATGAATTCCCATCTGCATGCTGCCAAACATAATGCAAAAAGATAATTATACCATTATAATAAAAAAAAAAGGTATATTGTAAAGCGAAATTAGATACTATACGCATATTAAAACGTGTATATTATAAAGGAGTCAAGTTTGGTCTGTATTCACCCATGGAAATTAGTATCAGAAATTTAACAAATGACCGAGGAATCGTATTATTATTTTAGAACTATAATCATTTGTGGAACAATAACTCTAAAATAATCATGTAATGCAAGTTAACTACTACATAATTTTATATAAGTGCTTAATTTTGAAGATATCTACATATTATAGCTTATTAAATTTTGATTTTGGCATTGCGTGTACCCAATTCATCTGCTTGACTGGATCTATTTCTACAGTGTTATTATTTATTACGTGTCTTAGTTTTAAGTTTATCAAATACACACAAAATGGACAAACACAATTTCGTTCGAAGTTTTAAGTTTTGCTTCGATTTTGACTCTTTTCTAAAGTTGTCAATAATATCAAGATTACTATCTGATATTGACTTTGTAATACGCTTTAATGAATTTGGTGTCGACAGTGAGAACCAAAAGTTTCATTTTGCCCTCAATGTCTGAATACTCTGTGAAAGAATGTAACGACCAAATAATGGGTTTATGTATAACATTTATAAGCCTCGCCATTTCTTAATATTCGTCTTGTTTTTAGTAAACACAAATTCCTAAAGTAAACTGTACGATTTACAACAATAACAAAAATTAAAAACATTATAGATGATAACATTGTTTTGTCGCATCCAACCTGGCGTGTAGCAGAACGGCCACGACGAACGTCGCCCTCTCGGGACATGACCCTGGACAATAAGTTTTCCATATTATTACATCTATGGATATAACCGAAGAACGTCAGGATATGCGTCGAGACAACAGAATATAGTTACTTTGGATTCTTAATTCACTCAATACAGAAATATTAGATCAATGGAGCTTCCTCTCCAAGCTCACATTTCAAAAGCGTCTATGCGGTGGTGTTTTGCCCTTCTAACAGTCCAAGTTTGAAAGCCATACATAAATATTGAAAAGACAAGAGACTGAACCAGCGACATTTTGTGGCTTTGGTGATATTTTCATCACGTCATATTTTACTCAGTTTTGACATGGCTGACTACGCTTGTTGATTGCGCCGACGGATTTCAACTTCACAGCCGAGCCGAGCCGTCTCAGTTATCGATCGAAGAATCAAGGTATACAAAACTTTAAACTATCATGATGATATTTCAAGATGATTGGCATGCTCCCTGTCCACGATGTAATACTTTTAGATTCGCCACCCCCTGATTGCGTACCTCAATGAAACGACTACCTCAGTTGATGGTTACGTTTATTCTTATTCCAAGTAATATGTTTAAATCGTACATTCATCTGGCCCGCTTACAACTGCTGGGTGACCTTAATTGCTATGCCTAATACTAATAACTGATAACATTATAGTCCTGGGTGAGTCTGCTACATACTGCAACGATCACAACTTTGTTTTTTTGTAGTTGATACTAAGACGATATGTTGCAATATGTTATTTTAAGATGTGTTGGAAGCAGTATTAAGAGTCGTATCGTCAGCAAACCTTAAATTGGATATCATTACTCCACTAATAGCCACACCATCCCGTCATCCATTCAACACCCTCCCCATCATACGGAATAGATATTGAACAACATCGGCGACAACACGCACCCTTGATGAACATTTTTATTGTTGTGGTCGAAACTGGCATATTACCGTCAATTCTCAACCGACTGTTATGGATCCATAGAACTCTTGTATGAAAACTATTAAGTGGTAAAAATTTCCCGTAGATACAAGAATTTTCCGAAATTTAGGCTGTTCCACGAAGCAGACTCGGAAATAATGGTCTCTGGTCTTTTTAATAACCAATCTCAAGTTTAAGATCTGTGCATACCACGAGTCACGAGGCCTGCCTGCTCTCAGGATATGTGCCAGTCAATAAAACCCTCTTAACGAGATTTAAAAATATATAGCATAACCTTACTTGAATGAGAGTCGACGATAGTTATCTGGGTCTGCCAGAGATCCCATTTAATGAAGCGGAATACAGATTGAGGTGCTCCATTCGTCTGGCAAAAAACCGGAATACCAAATTTTCTGACAAATACGATGTTGAAGACCGTCATCACACAAACATTGTAATAATCTCGTGCAAGTTGGTGATGAGATGTCCATCGGTATTCTTAATTGGAGCAGTTTTGGATTTAAAGCCACGACTGAGCCGTTTTATCTTTAGGAACATCTCCTTCGGATGGTTCGTATTAGCATAGGTTTGTATTTCTTTGCACAGTTATTGAAGGGAGAAGTTTTTATATAGGTGGCAGAAACTTTGGATTTTGCGTGTTAATGATGGTTTAGATCAGGACTGCGTAGAGGTCAGCTTGATCATCGAATGCCCATTTCATCCAAATAATCGTTTACAATTCTAGCATTATCGTACATTAGATAAAAATTTTTACCAGTAAATGGAGCCAGAAGAATGGCGTGGTTCGCTCAACATTCTACGATATAGCGGTTAACAGTTAAATCACCATTTTCAATTAAAGTGAGGTCCATATGAGCATGTAATGAAATTCTAGCCCACATCATAATAATGCCGGCTCCCGAAGGTGTTCTTGGAGATATGCAACATTCAGAATAACGTTCTCCTTGATATCTCCATACACGCTCGCGTACATCGCAACAAAAACGCGAATCGTCTGTGAATATCACAATATAAATACTAATTGTATCATTACTAGACAATAGAGTAATTCATTGATTAAAATGTAATGTTTCTAATGTTTGTTATTGTTGTCAATCGTATAGCTTCCTTTAAAAATAATGCTATTGATATCATTAAAAAAAAGAAATGTTAAGAAATTACGAGACTTAAAAATGTCATACATATACCTATCACAACTTTGGTTTTTTGTAGTTGATACTAAGACGATATGTTGCAATTTGCAGTATGTTATTCTTAGATGTGTAGTAGAGTTAATGCCTTGAAAAGCAGTAATAATAGTCGTATCGACGGCAAACCTTAAATTGGATACCATAACTCCACTAATAGAAATAGCCACACCATCCCGTCATTTATTCAGGACCCTTCGCAGTCTTCCTCTTCTCCATACACGTTCGCGTCTATCCCCAACAAAAACGTGATTCGTCTATGAATTTTGTATTTTTTTTATGAAAGTGGCACACACACTAAAGGGAGATCCTATGACACTCGACGAGCGGTGTGTGTGCGAAAATGTTGATTGGCACGTTTCTTGAATAGTTGTAGGTTGTAATTAGGGGGAAACAGATGTCCTCGGAGTGAGTTCCACAGTGATGCAGTGCGCCAAACAAAAGAGTCCTTGTAAAGCGACGTCCTAGATGTTTCCAGTTGTACAACGAACGGGTGCGCTCTTGCCGTCTGTCGCGGCTGTCTGACAGGCGTTGCTAGGGCGGGATAATACGAGCCAAATCCTGAGAGCATCTATCGTGAAAATATCTGTAAAACAGGGGTATTTTGACTACATGTCTGCGGTGTTCCAAACGCAGCAGCTTTAGGGTGTGCTTAGGTGCGGAACCCTAGATGTGTGAGCAATATTCTAAGCACGGTCTTATTTGCGCTTTGTAGAGCAAGAGCGGCTGCTGCGGTGTATACAGTTTTTTGTTGCGAAATATCGCACCAAGCTTCTGCGAGGCTGATTTTGCGATGTTAGCAACGTGGTCATGCCAGGACATATTGCTGTTGACCGAGACACCCAGTAGTCCGATTGACGAGGATGAAGGAAGTTTTGCGGCATTAAACTGGACTAAATTCCTGTCGCTCCAGGTCCGAACTTTCTCCAAATCTTGATTAATTGTTATAATCTGCTCCTGTCTGCCTTGATAAATCTCAGTTGCTGATAAAGGTTTTTCTGATCTAAATTGGAAAATATGGGTACTGTCATCTGCAAAACTGTAAACAGGATTATTGGTTTCGGTCAGCAGGCCATTAATAGAGAGAAGAACAGAGTTGGTAAAAGTATTGCGCCACACACATCCCCACTCATCGTCATTTATTAGGTTCACTGGCAAATGATGGGGTGCAAGTAAAGTTGCACAAGCAACTAGTCTTCTTGACATCATGTAATCTACTACAGACGGTTTGTCCAGACTCTCTTATGCCACATTTTCAAGTCGACGACTAATAACAGTAGATGTTACTTCGCGGTCCCGTACAGCAGTTAGAGTAACAAAATGATCACGCTCGTGATCTTCTTGATCCTCGATATCGAGCGTACTCACCGATCTGACAAAATTGACTCATCGCATTTTTTACAGTGCACCTGGCTCTGTCTAAGACATTTGCAACAGCTTGTGGAACATCTTCTAACCGCATATGTAAATTATAACTCGAGAAAAAAATATATCAAAATTGATGCAAAACTTAAAGTTTTTAAAGATTGACTGCTTGTCCGTGTGTGTAGTTTTGTTTGGGATAGTTTGGTGGCAAGATAATTATTTTAAATTGTAGTAATTAAATAGGCTCTAAAAAGCAATCATTTTCGGATATATCCCCAGTAAATTTCTCATAATCTCAAACTATAAAGCCGATCAACAATCCCTGTCACAACGTCTGGATTGGGATTAGGCACGGATAATTTCCGGTTAAAGTTCCGGTTTTAATCATCAGCGAATCAGCGTTTCGTTGTGAATCAATCTGTGTAAATACGAAATTCCAGAGATACTACAGCAAGGCGTATTATTAGAAAATAATGTGATTCTTTTGTGCTGGCATTGTATTTTTTAGTTTTGCGCCAATTGCTTTGGATTGGCAGGTATGGTCAGATAAGACTTGTAACCAGCCTTAAGTTTTGGGTGCCAAATATGTAACCTTATTTGCTAATTGCTCATTATGCCAAGTTTACTCAGCGGATTCATTTTTTTTTAAAAGGCGTCGATTATGCCTAGGTAGTTAGGGTAGGGCGCCACTATTTTTTTTTTACAAGAAATTTATCAATTATTATTAATCCTTGAAAATAGGGTAATATAATTTAGAAATATGCCCTGTAGAAGAACGTCAAAGAATTTTGATTATTTAATATCTTGACTGCAATTTACCAACATAACCATCAAGATTACAAATAACTTTTTATTAAAATAAAAATGTGAACATAGGCAAACGCTTTTAGGGTAATTAATCCTATCTCAAATTAATTTGAGGTTTTGGTTACGCTCTTAAATCAATAAGAAGATTCTCCGGTTAGATATCTCACCGATATTACAAAAATAATAAATCAAAGCAACATAATATGCTACTTATTATCTATCCCTTAAAACTTTGAAATTAACGTTAATATTACCCAATTATTATTGTATAGGTGCAATCAGTAAATACATGTAGGCACGAACGAAATAATTATTAACCAAGCTTAACTCAAATAAACAGTGCTCAATAATACAAAATCAATAAATTAACCTGTGTGATATGTACATTTACAACCGTTAAATATCTATAGGTAAACGATTTGAGCTCAAGTCGATTCCGATATCAAAGCGACAAAATGAATTAGGTGAAATAAATTACTGCCATGAGCTTTACAGCCAAGTACAGTAAAATATTAATTCAATCAGCTGTTAAATCTCTAACTAACTAAACATAAAATTAAGCATCTCTCTTAAAGGTAAGTTTGATAAACAAGATAGCTAGATCAATAAATAAAATGAAAATTAACGAGAATATAAGCGATGAACGTCAAACGGCCTAGTCGTTTAATTAAAAATTCATTAACTAAAATGATAGATAACGAGAAGCGATATACGATTATTAAGACACGTACGTCTTATAGACGTTAATTATAAATTCATTAATTTAAATGATATATAACGATAAACGATATACGGTAATTAAGACAAACGTCTTACAATCGTTAATTATCAACTAATTAATTAAAATGATAGAAAACGATAAGCGATATACCGTAATTAAGACAAACGACCTATGGTTGTTAATTTTAAATTCATTAATTAAAGCAATGTATCACGACAGAGCGAGAATTAAGGTCCTTAAATAAATAAAAAATGATTTTACTTGAATCTAGTCGAGTTATAGACACTGTGCTTGCTGTGAAGTACTCTTCACTATGTGGTTGCATCACCCTGACAAAAAAAAACCTCGGTCCGGCTAACTGACGGCGGGATTAGGTTCCGCATCGAGAGAAGGAAGTGTTACCTGACAGAAGGAATTCTATCCCATATAATAAACTCTGTCCAACAGAAGGGCTCTAGTTAAATGATAAATAACTTTAGTAATCTTAAATAGAAACACTCGTGTCGAACATACGTTAAAAAAGGAGTCACCACACCAGTTCATCACCAACGTTTATAGACGATATGGCCGATAATTTTAGATAATAGGGATTCTACTTAATTTGCTTAATACGGCAAAGACAAAATCAGGCGGTAGTTAGACCTTAGGGTCAAATCAAAAATAGTTAAGATAAATTCCGATACGGAAAACGGCTTGCGCGCTTTGAGTGTTCATGCGAGAGGGGCTATCAATTTTATCACCAACGAATATATACCACGTTTATCAGGTCACACATTAAACGGACGTACCGGAACTGTCAAGCAGGTTCGAGCACCCGAAGTAAAATCGCGAGACGTAAGGTAGCGACGGCATCGATAACACAAATCAACCAGTAAAAGAAGAAAATCGCAATAATTTATTCAGCAACATTTGCAGCGTGACAGGCTAGTACATGCCAAATTTCGAAACCAATAATTTACGTGATAGGTAATCGACCGTTTTGTCAGTTCATGGAACCGCGGAATGATATGCCATAGAATTCTGGCGCAACAGATATTATATGCATATATGCGTTAACACTATATCTTCTTTTACCGAAAGCATCCGAAAGTGAGTGGACTAGACCGAACTAAAAAGAGACCAAATTTAGAGGAAAAATTGTTGTCGAGAGTTTTCGTGGTTGGGGAACGGGATCATGTGCTGGAAGACGGCGGCGGCGGCTTCGTTTTTTGGGAACTAGAAATCGGAAAGGCCTTTTGATGACTACGCAGGTGGTTGAGCTAGGACAGTATATTTTGGAGGATTAATAATTTTCATGATACCTACCGGCATCAAATAGGGTCCTCGCGTACCATTCGTGATGGAAAGCTGATATTCCTTGATTTCCATTAGGAACAGTAAAAAGCTTATAAAAAGTTTAAAAATTGACACTTTTAAGCTTAGCTTCATATTAAAAAATTATTTAAACATCATAAAAATATTATATAGATTGTAACAAATCGCCTTTGGGTTGTCTGAAACCGTTATAAATACGAAGTTTAGAAAACCGAGATATTTGGATTATTTTGGATATTCAAATATAAATCAAATCTTATCAATTTTCTTTTATTTACGTTTTTGTATTTTTGAAGTGTACACATTTTTTGCAGGTAGCGGACAGGCACTCCTATGTGATCCCGGTAGAGAACAGGCCTATTTCAGGGACGCAACCCTGCCTACGCGAGCAATGATTTATCCCTACCTCCACTTTGGGGAGAATCATGTCCCATCCCTCAGATCTATCCACACCAACTATCCTACCCATCCTCGAACCACTCACCAAGACGCGCGGCTGGCGTGGTGGTTTACGGCCAAAACCTCTCAAATGGATACAAACCCCACAAACAGGCCCCCAGTCCCCAGCAGTTTGAGTAACCCCGACCAAGGCAGCGGTAGGAAAAGGGCTCAAACAGGGGGTGCTAAGAATCCCTGGGCTCGACCAGGCTGCCACCTTGCAATAGCGACTTATAACGCACGATCGATAGGAACAGAGGAACGACTAGCTGAATTAGAATATGAACTCGAAAAGGTTACCTGGGACATATTAGGTATAGCCGAAACGAGACGCAAAGGAGAAGAAGAATGCATAAAACTAAAGTCCGGGCATATCCTATTCCACAAAGGAACCGAAGAAGGAAGTGCAGGAGGGGTCGGAATTTTAGTTCACAAAAGAATTGTGTCAAAACTTAGAACTCTGAAAACAATATCAGACAGAGTATTATACATAACACTTAATATCAACAAAGCACACACTCTTAAATTCATCCAGATATATGCCCCCACTTCCTTATACGACGACGAAGAGGTATATCAAGTGTACGAAGACATATCAAAAGCCCTCAGTGAAAACAGAACATCACAAGTCATCATAGGAGGTGACTTTAACGCAAAAATTGGGAAGAACACAGACCCAACAGAAACATACATAGGACAGTTTGGCATCGGAACAAGAAACGAAAGAGGCAAAATGCTCGCCAACTTTCTAGAAAACGAGAAACTCTATCTAATGAACACTTTCTTCCAAAAAAAGGAAAAACGAAAGTGGACGTGGAGAAGCCCAGACGGACGGACCAAGAACGAGATTGATTTTATCATCTCAAGACACAAACATATAATACAGGATGTGGACGTCGTCAACCCGTTCACAACTGGCAGCGACCACAGAATGGTAAGATGCAGGGTATCCATAAATACAAGGTTGGAAAGAGCTAGAAAGATAAAAAATAAGAGCTGCAAAATCGATGTAGAAAAACTAAAAGAACAAACAGACTTATATAAAAAACACTTACAACAGAACTTTTCTCAAAACCCGAGGCAACCCAACGAAGACCTTGACAGTACAAATAGAAGAATAACAAGAGTTATAAAAGATACAGCAGAGAATCTAGCCAAAGAACCAAAGACAACAGACAACAAATTGTCAAACGAAACGAAACAACTTTTAGAGAAAAGGAGACAACTTATTAAAGACGGAAAACGAGGCACAGTGGAATACGTAGAAATTAATAAGACAGTAAGAAAAATGTCGAAGCAGGATATAATGAAAAACAAAACACGACAGATAGAAAACTTAATAGAAAACAACAAAGGTCTAAAAATATTTAAAAGACAAAACACAAAGAAAAAAAGAAATAATAAAATTAAAAGATAAAAATGGCAATATAGTTGAAGATAGAGCAAATACATTGCAAGTGATAGAATCATTTTATAAGGACCTTTATGAAAGTAAGACATACAACGAAACTGTGAACATTGAAAATACAAATAAGAATAACAAAATAATCAACGTCAATTCAGAGAAACTACCAGATATAACAAGAGAAGAATTGGAAAAAGCCTTAACACAGATGAAAAATAACAGGGCAGCCGGCGAAGACAATATCCTGCCAGAGATGCTGAAAGAGGCGGACATGAAAGCCAAGGAAGAACTAGTACACTTATTTAATAAATGCTTATCAGAAGAATACATCCCAAAAAACTGGGAAAATGCAATAGTAGTTCTCATATACAAGACTAATCTTGAAAACTATCGACCAATCAGCCTTCTATCCCAAATCTACAAGGTATTCATCAGAATTGTAACGAACAGACTTGAGCATAAGTTCGACATATATCAGCCAAAAGAACAGGCCGGATTTCGCAGCCACTTTAGCACTACCGAACATCTACATACAGTACGACAGATACTAGGAAAAACGTCGGAATATAACATAGGTACCGATATGGATGGCACTTATTGACTTTAGAAAAGCCTTTGATACAATAGAGAACTGGACAATAATTAAATCAATGAGACACGCTAGAATATACCAAAGGTACATAAATCTAATTGATAACATCTACAAAAAATCATAAATGACAATAAGATTCACGAAACCACGAATAGAATCAAAACTGAAAGAGGTGTTAAACAAGGCGACATCATCTCGCCAAAACTTTTCACCTTGGTCCTTGAGACCGTCTTCAAAGAACTGAATTGGACCGGAAAAGGAATTAACATCCAAGGCGAACACCTACAAAACCTCAGATTTGCCGATGACATTGTACTATTTGCAAAGGACGAAGAAGAACTCACAGAGATGCTTGAACAACTACAAGAAGAATCTGGAAAAGTAGGACTAGAAATGAACAGTACAAAAACAAAGTACATGACAAATGTAACAACAGAACGAACAACAATCACAATTCACGGACAAACAATTGAAAAAGTCGAATCGTACATATACCTAGGCCAAATAATCTCCTTCGATCAACAATATCAAGACCTAGAAATTGACAGAAGAATCAGACTAGGCTGGGCGGCCTACGGTAAATTAAAACACATCCTAAATACGAAAATCCCCACGGAAATGAAGGCAAAAATTTACAACGAATGCATTCTCCCAATAGTAACATACGGCTCCGAAACATGGGTCATGACCAAAAAAACGATTAACAAACTAAGAGTACATCAGAGGGCCATCGAACGCAAGTTATTGAGAATATCACTAAGGGACCACAAAACCAATGAGTGGATAAGGCAGAAAACACAAGTGACCAACATAATATCTAGAGTTAGTTCATCGAAGTGGCAGTGGGCGGGACACGTCGCGAGGCACACGTTGAACTGGAGTGGGGATATACTACGAGGTGGAGACTCTGGGGCGAAAGGCGAAATGTGGGTAGACCGCAGCAAAGATGGTACGACGACCTGAAGAAATTCGCTGGACTCAACTGGTACCAGGTCGCCCAAAACAGAGAAAGATGGTCCAATATGAGAGAGGCCTATATCCAGTGGATAGACCAAGGCTGAGAGAGAGAGAGAGAGAATGAGAGAGAGAGAGAGAGAGAGAGAAAGAGAGAGAGAGAGATTTTTTGACGTGGTTAGCATACTTTTTCCAGCGTAGTGAATAAGACTGAGCTGTCTACGCAAAAGCATGTAATACTCAAAGCTGTCTACGTTTGGCTATTTAGCGAATATTCAAGAATTTCTTAGATATTTAGCATTTTTCTCGAAATCGGCTAAGAATGGAAATTTGAGGTTTGGCACGTTTTTAGGCAACACATGGAAGCCGTCGATGGTTAATTATTTTTGAAAATCTGATTTTCCATTTCCGAGTTATTACGTCAAATATGCAATTTTTAAAAATTTTGCTTGGATACACGATACCTAACTGAGAAAAAAAATAATTAAGTTTGATACATTTTTTGGTTTTGCGGCCTATATCGGAATTGGCAAGAATCAGAAAATTGCGAAAATAAAATTTTGGGTCGATTAAATGTATTAAATGTTTAAATTTTACCCGAGAAGTGAAAAGTACGGTACAGAAGCTACAAACAAAACTCAATATGTGCTCAGATCACAGGAGGGGATAAATCTTACGACCTGAATGGCGGATATATTTCGATAGAAATTTAAATTGATCCGGACTTTCATATTCCTGCACCTATAATAATAATTATTAATATAATACTGCAAAATAGTGCTTCATTTTGGAGCTGAGCTTTCCAAATCTTGTCCACCCAGCGTAGATGTGTTAGTATTACAAGACAAAAGACGAGACGACAAAAAGAAACGAATTATCTCTCGCAAATACGAAACGAGACGAGTGTTAGGTATCCCCGTCTAATTCCGTCTCGGCGGTATCACTACTTAATTACTTACAGAGTCCTTTCGCATTTCTTCAGTCATAGAATGACAAAACACATTTGCATTCTCCAAGTAAGGTTCAATTTTCTCTTTAAACAGATCTGGCCTCTTTATTTTGATGGCTACCGGGACTGCATGAAATAATGCAATATTCTGTAAAAATAAAAATCTGGTAGATATAACGAGCTTAATTATTGACAAAGTTACGAAAATAACACTGCTCAAAAAATAAAACGTGAATCTCATCAGTATATTTTAATTGATATCTTTAACATCGTACGAAGTCGTGTGAACTAGGACAAATTTTTATTTTAAATGACAATTCATGATACAATGTTGTCAAATGGCCTACAGTCGCCCAAAAGTATTCCTTTTATAAATCGAAAATAATTGATGGAAACGAAAAAAACTAAATGAGAAAAAATCATTATTTTTTCTTTTTCTCTACAAAACTGTATCACAGCCCTTAAATTAGCGTTTAACACTCGAGACATCACTACCTACTCAATTCTTAAATAGATAGAAACATATTTCTTGGAATAATATTTAAAATAGTTATTTGTGCAACAAGTGCAGAAAGTACAAGTGAAACGTGAAAATTGTCAAATAAGACCGCAGGTCGAGTTTGACAACACGTAAGTGCAAAAAGAGCTTTTTTTTATACGATCATTTTATTTAAAGACCAGAATATAGGTAGGTATCGATATAAAAAAATTGTCAGGTATTTTTATTGTTATCGGTATGGCTGTGTTGTCTATGATATTGTTACACTGTAACATATCGATGGCAACTTTAAACGATTGTGGGTTTCCACTGGGTTTCTAATAAATAAATATAACAAGTGTCAAATTTTATTTTAAATTGTATTGCAAACTTGTTGCACTTATATCAAGCCTAAAGGCAAAATACAAGCGATTCTGAAAGAGTTCCAGATGATGTGAGGGCAAAAGCTGAAGGGGCAGTATCAAAAACTGATCCCAATGAAGTCGGAAATGATATACGAAACGGCTTATGAATAGTTTAAGGCATGGTGAAAACGGGTTTTCGTTATTATAAGAGATTTTTGAAAAATCCTTTTTATGGTGTTTATATAGGTAAAATGTAACAATAATCTGACACGGCAGCTTCTATAATAACATATATTGGCGCAGCGCCGTGTTATCGTTCTAATATTTCACTTCACTTCACAAAAATACATGAATTAGCACGTGAAGACTCAAAATTCGTGTACCTAGAAGCAAATCTCGATTGGCAGATGATTGTTTGACAGTACAATGTTGCAAACTGATTCGCGTCATCGTACATCAATTTTGAGTTTTCACGTGCTAATTCATGTATTTTTCAAAGTTATTTTTTCCTTGGTTCTGTGCATGCCTTGGGTTAGTTTTGTTTGGTTGCGTCCCCGGAGCAAGCGAAGCGAGCGGAGTGAAGTGAAAATTGGAACGATAGCACTGATGCGCTGTTGCCAAATGCGCAGCTCCGAAAGCCGAAAATCTGGTTTACGTAGACGAGAGTGCCAAACTATGTATCTATTTGTTAATAACATATTCTAGAAACAATTTTACCAAGCTGCGGTGGCGGTTTATTGTTACATTTCACCTACATAAACATCCTAAAAAGGAATTTTTCAAAAATCTCTTTTAATAGCGAAACACCGTTTTCTACATAATTACCAATATGGTAATATTTTTCATCCAAATCAAAAGAAGTGAAACCAACTTTACGGTGCGAGTTTTCTATGGTAAAATCGATGCTGTCTTTGCACGAAAACATAGATATTAAGACTTATTCGAAGTTAATGGCATTTTTAAAGCTAAATTCGGTGGGATATTGACCAAAAAAGTCAAAGTTTTTTCCAAAGAAGACATAGGCAAATTTTGGAATGAAGCCCCAGGCAGAAAATATTTAATGATGAAGGTTGTCGCAATTTTGGAATGACAGGTGCTTGTAGAAGGGATGAATTATATAAAATTACCACTGGTGACATAGAAGAAAAATATGATATTTTACTGGTAAGAATTCAACTTACAAAAACCGGTAAACCAAGATCGTTTGTTATTACCAAGTGACTAGAGAGTTACCGAAAATACGTCAACTTTCGTAGCCCGCAAAGAGACTTTTTGTTTCTTACAAAAAGAATGTGTTCTGTCCAACCTTATGGAGTAAATACTTTTGTCAAATCCCTCCGGAAATCACAAAGTTTTTGAATTTGCCGAAGCCGCAGCTGTATACTAGTCACGCGTTTAGGCGTGCTACTTGATTGGCAGATGAAGGAGCCTAAAAAGGCACGGAGGTTGGAAATCATCCACAGTTGCAGAAGGATATGTTGATGAATCCCTTTCCAGTAAAAACTGCAAAACTGATACAATTGGAATCCTCACCAAGAACAGGACAGCAAGAAGGCCGGCCATCAATTTCTGCAATGCCAGACAACTTTGTAGGGAGGGTAATGGATGTATCTTTAAATGAAGCATTAACCTCTTTTGCTGGACCAACTAGCAATCGGCAAATTAACCATAAATCTATTCAAAATCAAGTGCTGTCTTATCTTCCATCTAATGTGAATTTAAGAAATAATTGTTCAAATTGTAATGTCAATTTAATGTTAATTTGTGTTGATTTGTTAATAAGTAACTAATTATCTATTTACTGTCTATTTATTTAAATTTGCACTAGTGCAAAAAAAAAGTGCAAAAAAGAGTGCAAAGAGAGTTTTTTTCACTATTGCAAAAAGATTTTTTTTGCACTAGTACAAAGAAGTGCCACTTTTTGAACGGAAAATCATTTAAAAATTGTTACTTTTTTGAAAGTTTGTATAAAATACCTATTGTACCCATCTTTCCAACTACTGTGCACTCTTCACAGTGCATATAAAAAGAGCTTGTATGCAGTGGTGCGTAGAGTAGTCTCTATTATAGATTAGTGCATAAAAATGATGTCAAAATTGTAACCTCTAGGAAATTAATATTAATTTTTCAAGAAACTCTCTAGAAACATTATATAAAATGGAATAAACTGAGAGTTATAAGAATGTGTTTATTTAACAAAAATTCTAATAGCCAATTAGATAATTTTGAAGAATGCCAAAGAAATGGCAATTAACAACAGAGAGATACAAATATTCCTATCCTATAAACAAAGAAATGTACAATTTTGCATTGCCAAAATATATATCAGTTTTCCAAGTGTTGTCAAAAGCTTACCAAAAAATACATTTTAGATAGTTCTCAAAGCATATTTATTAAGTGAAACGTTTTATTCTGTGGAGAAATCCTATTGCGATGAGTCAAGGGATAATGTATAATTTAGGTTGTAAAGAGCAGAGGAGAGATAGATTGGTGCAGTTCTGCATAGAAAATTATTGCCTAATCGCAGACAGCTTTTTCAAACAACACCCCAGGAGATAATACACCTGGAATTGATTTCATTTTGCTGAACTTGAAATTCAAGCGGTAATAAAATCTGTGAAAACCTGCCCTTAGGCAGATATTAATATAGACCATAATCTTCTCATAATAACATCAACAAAAGATACCTGAGAATCAAAAGAGAAAGAATCTACAAAAATGTACATCGCACAACCGAAAAATCATATCAAATAGAAAGAGATAAGCTGCAATATTAGAGAATTCTGCAGAGAGTGAGGACATTGAAACGAAATAGGGACAATTTAAGAACAAGACATCGAATTCCCAGTAAGCGGCAAGAAGCAAGAATGGATTACACATGACAGAAAGATGGACATGCAAGGTACATCGGACAGAATATAAATATATTAATAGAACCATTATTAAAAAAATAGGGAGGGTAATGTAGACAAAACAACAACTTCATGATAAATATGATATCTTTAACGCGATGACTATCGAATGGCAAGTTTTATGCCCCACGTGCTAAAAATTATTCTTATCCACATGTGGATCTACAGAAAATGCAAGCACCAAATTGACAACACTCAGATTGGATTTTGAAATAGATTGAACACACGTGAAGCTCTCTTCTCTCTAAATGTACTGAAACAAAGGTGACATGATGGTAAATATGTGTGCATATTTCATCGATTGTCGAAAAGCGTTCGATTGCGTTAATCATCAACAATGATCGAAAATTTAAAACCAACCGAAGTCAGCTAGTAGAATCTGCGTATATAAACTAAACAGTGGTGGGGATAAGACACAATCTTGTCGAACTCCTTTTTTGATCAATATATCTTCTGATGTTGCTTGATGTGCTCTAAACTTTATTGGCATCAAACAGCAGTGGTCAACACACATCAAGCAACATCAGATGATATATTGATCAAAAAAGCAGTTCGACAAGATTGTGTCTTATCCCCACTACTGTTTAATTTATACTCGGAAGGTGAATTTAAGGAGGCATTGGATGATGTGCAAGGCGAAATTAAGATCGACGAATCTACAGTAAACAATATCTGGGAGATAACATCAACAGTGAATGTGATACAAAAACCCTCGAGGATTGAACAGACGAGGATAACTTTCATGGGTATGAAAACATTGTTTTACAAGATCAGACCTGACTCTGGAGCTTAAAATTCGGATGATTAGGTGTTATGTCTTCTTCTTTCTACTTTATGGTTTTGAAAGTTGGATGCTAAGTCCACAAATTGAAAAAGGAAAAGAAGCCTTCGAAATCTAGATATAGAGGCGAATGCTCTGAATATCATGGGTGTAAAGGATTATTAACGACGAGGTACCCCGACACATGCACTAATGAAAAAAATTAATGAACCCCATCAAAGAAAGGATAATACAATATCTGAGTCACGTGCTGAAAGGTGAAAGACACGAAGTGAAAATAATAGAGGGTAAAGTGCAGGAGAAGAGATTAGTGGGAAGGCGCCAGAAGTCATGGTTAAAAAATTTGGGAAGATGGTCTGACCGCTAGTCTATGGAGATTTGTCTTGCTGCAATTTTCAGGACTACAATTGTCATTTGGATCGCCAACCTTCGGAAAGAGAGGTCGTGATAACAAATTGTTTAGCAAGTATTTTTTGGCTTTATTTTTGGTCTGTAGGTTTCTATGGTGTCTTTTCTGACATTGTTCCACACTCCTAGGAGCATTTGTATAACTATATGGGAATAAATCGATTCACACGCCTTATAAACACAATAAGTTCCACGTGGTTAAAAAAATATTTCGAAATTTTTTTTATTTTATTTCGAAGTTGACATCAGAAGATAGATACTAGAGTAAGAAGGCCTAACCGATTTTGTTGTAAGTTCGAGCATTTAATTCTTAAATGTGTAAAATGCAACTGAATTTAGATAGGATTAGTTTAGGATGATTCCCTTTCACCTTCGTTCCGTAGATTTAAAAAATCAGAAAATATTCAGGACATTCTACTGTACAAAATCAGCTTTGGCTCATCACAACTCTCGAAGGGTCTTGTATATTCGATATTATGTTTATCCATTTTAAACACCATTTTAATATCTTGTCCCTTATACACAAAATTAGTTTTACTAACGGTTACTGTTCACGAATCGGTCGTTTCTAGAAATTTAGGTGGCCTATTAAATTAGACTAAAGATCAAGTGGCCAGAACTAGTTATTAAAATTCCGATAATCGAAATGATATGTGATAAAGAGAAATATAAGATACAACATGAGGTATATTATTGATGGTTAATCAATGAAGTAAAACTCAGAAGCCAGGATCCCTCCTCTATTGTATTACCCCAATGCAATCTCTGGACAGAAGTGCCGATATTTTGGAGGCTACTTGAGGCGAGCCTCTTTTTATAAAATGCATTTATGCCTTGTATGAAGGTTTTAATCAAGAAGTGAAATATTAGTATTACTACTTGTTCAGATTAATTTGTTTTTTTTTTAACTGAGGTTTATGAGAGTTAATGTCGAATGTACACTGGAAGTCGGCTAGGTGCAGAAGACATAGTATTCTATACATGCAATCAATATTACCTTCTTCATCTTGGACTAATCCATATGAAACCAACGCTTGATACATGCTTTCTTCCTAAGTTTGTAATGATTAATTATGCTTGAGCTTAAATTAATTCCACGTTCTAGATATCTTACCTTGATTATCATACAAGCAGTCTCAAAATCAAAACCAAGCTGCCTATCTAAAATCTGATAGCCATCGGCTTTAAGATTCTCCATTAAAATCACAGCATTCTCGTCAGCTATTTGCAAATCGGGATCCAAACTTAATCTCCCGCCGTAAAAATCAGCAGTAAAATTTATCTGGTTTTCCATCCCTTGATCAGTTTGAAACCCCATTAGAGTCGGCACAATGGTGCTATAAAAACGAAGCTCTTTCTTGAAAGTCAAGGAAGACATAAAAAAATTTGTAATAAAATCGTTTTTAGGAACGGTCTTGGCCACAGCCCGGACGGTTTCAGTTTTCCCGTTGTAAGCATCTTTTATGGATATATCAACTGATAATAAAATGGATCCGTAATTTTCTCCAGGAGCCGTTAGATATTTTATATCGCATTTGGATATTTCCTTTCCCGGTTTTAATACCTTTGGAAGAAAAACAGATTTGAGATCTTTAATGCTTTCGGACATTGTTCACTGTATTTTCACCTTAAACAACTGAAAACAATATGTGCCAGATCGATGTTTGTCGTGAGTAACCGGCATGCAATCAAAAACACGAAATATTTCAAATTAAAGTAATTATAAGTATCTGCGGTACTTAGAATTTTTATTACAACTGATGAGATTTATACTACGTTCCAATATTACCTTCTATTCCCTCTATTTTTTATATAGCGTGGCAAAACGATGAAAATGTGGAAAACTAACGTTAAATGTAACACGTTAGATATGAATAAGGTAACATTTAAAACTTTGTTTTGGAATTAGCCATAATTTTTGGCAAAAATTTGAAAACTGAGAGCATGTCCTGCATGTTGCTGTTTTGATTTTAACGTGATTGTTTAAAAAATACAGCCTGTTCATATATCTAATAATCTTCACATTTATATTTGAAAATTATAGGAACAACTGTTATTTCAGCAAGTTGCTTTCACTGGTGTTAGAAACTTAGTGGAACAACTTTATTATGAATTTATCAGGGTTTGTATGGTATGCCTATCTCTATTAGATCTACCTTGGATAGTTAGTCGCCTAAAACACAATTTGCAAACTGGTTGTTGGCACAACATCGGAATTATTTAGTGTTTTAGTGGTTCGATCCTGTGTCTTTTTTTATTTTTTATTTAAATCATTGCAAAATATTCAGTTACTTGGCAAGTTTTTTTCTATGGCAATGACACACACACTAAAGTGCTATAGGATGCACTCGACGAGCGGTGTGTCCACGAATATATTGATTGACACGGTTCTTGAATAGCTGTAGGTTGTAATTTGGGGAAAACAGATGTCCTGGGAGTAACTTCCACAGCGATGCATTGCGCCAGATAAAGGAGTCCTTGTAAAGCGATGTTCCAAATGTTTCCAGTTGTATAACGAACGAGTGCGATTTGACGTCTGTCCTGACTGTCTGACAGGCGTTGATGGGGGCGGAATGACGCGGACCAAATCCTAGGAACATCTGCCGTGAAAATATCTGTAAAACAGGGATATCTCGGCCACATGTTAACGGTGTTCCAGACTATCCAGATCTCGAGTCAACTCCGGGTCACCGGCGAGACGCACAGCTCTCTTCTGAATGGAATCCAGCAACTTTAAGGGCGCTTTAGACGGTGCATTTTTTCGTGCGTTAACGCATGCGGCATTTCATGAAGCAGCGCATGCAATATAGCGCACAAAACCGTTGCCTTTTTATATCGTGCAACATATAATTTACACTGCTATCGGTGTGTCCTGCACATTTCAACATGGATGTTTCGAAGTTCGAAGGTTTGTGTGCTGCGTTTATTATAATAGCGAGAAAAAAACAACGTAATAAACGCAAGTGTTGGATACGGGAATTAATGAACCTTTAAGAAATCTGTAGGCTATTTTATCGATTTAAAGTCACTTATTTTAAATGAAACAGAAAATAGTGCCTGTTTCATATCATATGAAGGAAAACAATATGCTGTTTTTTGAACTTAGGTTTGAAACACCCTGTGGAGTTTTTGAACAGGCCAGAAAATTTAAAATGCGATTAACTGTCAAGGTTTGACTTTTCTTAACATTTTTTTTGTTCATCTCGATCGCTTTATTTTCGTCAGAGATAATGATGTTTAAAAAAACACTAGTAATTTTGAAATAATTTTAATTTCTGGCAAACCACGGTTCCTAATCTTAATGAACATATCCATAGAATATTTTTTTTTTGTTTTCCATGGAATGCTTTTGCAAATGTCATTCGAAATACATAATCATTGTGTATTGTGAATAATTACTCTGGCGAAGATGGTTTAAGTCTAGAAGTGGTATCGGCTATTATAGCGTTGATACATGATGGTAGAGACCAAAGTTATGTAGCCAATAGATATAGGTGTGCGCGAAGTACAGTGCAACGTATTTACGACCGCTTCCTTGAGCAAGCAAACGTCCAGGGACAGGTCCACGTAGAAGAACTTCTAACAGAGCCGATCGCTTCATGGTAACTTTATCTCTAAGGAATCGGCGTTTACCAGCAGTACAAATACGAAATGAATTACATCATCTAAGACGTCTAAACGTAAGTGAACGAACTGCTAGAAGAAGGCTTAATAGCGCAAATCTTCTATCGTTGAGACCCGCTACGGGATCCGAGCTTAACAGGGGACATCGGCTCACTCGGATGCGATTTGCCAGAGAACACCAAAACTGGGATGAAAATAAGTGGAGTCGTGTATTATTTACCGACGAATCAAGATTTTTAAGGTTTCCAGACGGAAAAGAAAGAGTATGGCGACGAGTCGGTGAACGTTATGCCGAATGTACATTCAGTTCCAGAGTTCAAGGAGGTTCAATCATGGTTTGGACCGGCATTTCTATGGAATCACGCACTGAAATATATCTTATTCCCAAGGGAGCTATTAATGCTGAAAGGTACATCAACGAGATACTAGCAGATTATGTTGTTCCATATGCACAGTTGGTAGGAAATGGTTTTCTTCTTATGTAAGATAATGCGCGAACCCATACAACTCGGATAGTTAGAGATTACCTGAACAACGCCAACATCCCACAAATGAACTGGCCACCACATAGCCCAGATTTGAACCCGATCGAGCATGTCTGGGATATGCTCGGTAGGAGAAATCGAAATCTAATACCGGCCCCCAGAACCTTGGATGAACTGCGTAGATCACTCTCCGAGCAATGGGCAGTTATCCCCCAGGAAGATATTAGTCGCTTGCTACAAATTATGCCGAGAAGAATAGACACTGTCATTCAAGCTCGTGGGAGTAACACTCGATATTAATACTGTTGTCGTATTTTTAATGTTATTTTGTTGTGTTATTGTTTAATAACTTAAAATGTTTAAGATAAAATAAAAATTATTTCCAAATTAATAGTGTTTTTTTAAACATCATTATCTCTGACGAAAATAAAGCGATCGAGATGAACCAAAAAACAAAATGTTGAGACAGGTCAAACCTTGACAGCTAACTGCATTTTAAATTTTCTGGCCTGTTGAAAAACTCTAGAGGGTGTTTCAAACCTAAGCTCAAAAATCAGCATATTGTTTTTCCTCGTATAATATGAAACAGGCACTCTTTTCTGTTTCATTTAAAACAAGCGACTTTAAATCGATAAAATAACCTAAAAATTTCTTAAAGGTTCATTAGAATCGGTTTAAAAACAAAAAAGTTATGGTTGTTTGAAATTCGTTAAAATATTGAAGTGCCCGTTTTTCGTGCCCGTCAGTGTAGATTAAGTTATAAACATAAGCAAACCATAAATCTTTGAAAAGCTGATTCTAAGGAGATCTTAAAATTGTAATAATATACAGGACATTCTTTTAAAAGAAAATGAAAAATCGACATTTTTTGCTTTCCGACAGTCATTTGATTTTCTTTGGTACTTTGCTTAAAATTTTCAGGAAAAATCCTGAAACTTTTCTTTGAACATTGTTTCTGTGTCTCTTTAAATCAAGTTTCTAAAGGGGTGGCAAATTATAAGTAAAAACCTTCAACATAATCCCTGAACATCATCATTGAGTATAATCCGATTTTTGTAATTATAGGGTCTTCACATCGCCACAAACAAGTGAAATTTCTATAGGAGTCGATAAACTCGGGAGTTCTATCATTGTTCCATTCCATTTTGACTAAGAAAATACGAAGAGGCAAAAGATAACGCAAACAAAGTCTCAAAAGTCTCGGGAAACCCTGCGTTTCTTTGCCTTTTGACGCAAACGATTGGTGCGCTTAAAAGAGCGCATGCAGAGACGCATGCGTCATAGTTGCGCTACGATGCATGCATCAAGATGCATGAAAAAAGGCATCGTCTAAAGCTCCCTTTGGGTGTGCATCGGTGCGACACCCCAGATGTGCGAGCAATATTCTAAGCAAGGCCTTATTTGCACTTTGTAGAGCAAGAGCAACTGTTGCGGTGTATACAGTTTTTTTTGTTGCGAAATAGCGCACCAAGCTTTCGCGAGGCTGATTTTGTAGCAAAGTGGTCATGCCAGGACATATTGCTGTTGACCAAGGATGAAGGAATGGTCGATCCTGCCATAATGATGTTAGGGCCCGCCGCGTCGTATTGACTTTCATGATGGTAAACGTGGCCGCTTGGGTTTTTGCTACATTGAACTGGACCAAAATTTGTCGCCTTAAATTCGAACGCTCTCCAGATATTGATTAATTGAGGTAATCTGCTCTTCTCTGCTGTGATATTTCTCAGTCGGTGGTAAAGGTTTTTCTGCAAAATAGTAAACAAGATTATTGGTTTCGGTCAGCAGGACATTAGTATAGATGAGGAATAGAGTTGGTGAAAGTATTGCGCCCTCAGGCACTGCCGCGTTAATGGCAAATGTGTCCATGAACTGCAACCTGCAGGGATCGGCTGTTAAGTAAATTGGCAAGCCAGTTGCAGAGAGAGGTTGTCGAACGCCTTTGGAATATCCAAGGCAATCGCTCGAGATTGTCCGTAGTTATCAATTGCCCTACTCCATATATGAGTAACATAGGCCAATATATCTCCTGTCGAACTCTCTTTGCAAAAGCCGTATTGATATACCTTTGCATACATAACAATTCAGGTGGTTTCGACCTAGTATACATGCAGCCCACCCTATATTTTCCAGAACACAATAAGGCTCTTCCGATTCCCTCTGACTTCCAACTCTGGGTACTGATACTTCCACAAAGGTTGCAACCTTGGAGGATATGTTTACGTGGGTGATATCTGGTCTATTATGCATCACCGTCAGGTCCCGTATTCTCAAGTTACTGGAACAGCCTTCACGTGGAAAAGGAAGATGTAACAAGGATGTATACTTATCGATTTGCATTCGATGGAAATACTCGCTTATGTAAAGAATACAACGCATATCTATCATATTCTCCCGTCCTACATGGTAGCTCAAGCTGGTTGGTTAAGATTGCACGATCTCAGTAGAGTCGGAAATCACAGTTTTCCAGAACTATTCGAGGTTTACATTTGTTATAAGGAACCAGCGGAGTCGACCACAGCACAGGCCGATGGGGTACTGCGGCTGATATGTTTTGTAGTAGAAATAAGTCCTCTTTAAAAGCCATATGCTATTCTGTCGAAACTCAGTTCATATCTCCTCATCTGTTCGGAGTACACAGAAAGTTCTTGACGAAAGGATGGTGTCAAGACATTCTGCGAAGGTTGTGTTGGTATGACTGTGTTTCGCATAAGATTGTATTTTTATTATTATATTTATTACTATTATTATTAAAATATCATCTAATTAAAAGTTGGGCGATTTCCTTTTTTTAAATTTGTGATTAAGGAAAAAAACAATATTATTGACTTATGCTCTGGAAAAGAGCTACGACGTTTTGGATTTCGAGGTCATTATCAGTCAGTTCAAAATAGTGGTCCTAAGATCCTAGAGAAATAACAAGCGGTTATACAGTAGCTTTCATAAGATCGTCTAGATCCAACATTCTTTGCTCCTCTTATAAATCCCATGGTTCACAGCATCCCACAGTTGTGTTCAGAGATTATTTTCAATGGGTTAATCATAAGTTTCTGCATTTTAAAAGTAGTATTATTTCTAGCCACAGAATATTTTATTTGGGCCCATATGAGCTTAATGGGATTTAATTCGCAATAATAGGGTTGCAATCGCGGCACTTACATTCCACAATCTTTAGCAGCTCCATCGATAAAGTATTTTTTAATTTTTGACTTATGTTCTGTAGTTATTTTTAAAGGTTTGCTCTTAGTATGTCGCTTCATAATTGATATTTTCTGATTTCTTCCGGGAGCTTAACGACAGTTTCTCTGAGAGCCTGAAATGCTAGCTGGCCATTGTCTACCACTATAATAGAATTTTCTGAAATAAATGCTGTCATTGCTGCAATAATATATAATAGATTTTAAATGAAATGTTAGTAATCCAGCATTCGGAAATCCCCTATCACTTGCAATATGTGTTACTATTAGCCCAGGTTCTTTGGCCGAAGGTATTTTTAAGCTTTCTGACAAGCCTTTCATAAATGTCTGGCGTTTTGAATGGTTTTCCCCCTACGTCCTTTGAAACGAATGTTTTTCATTGAGCCATGTTTCATCCAAATTAAAAACGTTTTTTGCCTTTTGCGTTTGTAACTATTTCCGCTCTGTCGGATTGTACCAATTCGCTTTTACTTTTCTCATGTGAAATTCATTTTGAGTAGTGGTTTCCATAGGGAGGTTTTATTTGTTTCGGGTAACTTCCCGTTTTCTTTCACAGCACTTAAAAATATGTCTATAGCTGGGATCCCCTTGTTAAAATAAACTTAGTAAACTTTACACATCTTCATCAAATTGCAGTGGTTGTCTCCCTACAGGTTTTTGGGAGGGACTTTTTTTTTCTTTATGTACGGCAAACACAAAATGAAACTCATATTCCACTCAACGAGCGGTGCGTGTGCGGAGAAGACGGTGGACGTTGGACTTGAAGCGCTGCAGGTTGTAATTTTTGGGAAAGACGCTACTCGGAAGTCCATTCCAGAGCGAGGTAGTCCTCTAGACAAAGGAGTCCCGCAACAGCGACGTCCTAGGTGTTCGCAACCGAATCGTATTTGTCTGACGGGTATTTCTATTTGGCACAACTCTAAGTGCCAGCTCGTTCGAATATCTTCCGTAGTAGTATCGATAGAAGAGAGATAGGTCCGCCACTTTTCCTCGATGTTCAAGGCTATCAAGGGCTTTAGTCAACTCTGGGTCATCCACAAGATGGATTGTTCTCCTCTGCATGGAATCTAATATCTTGAGCAAGTGTTGGGGTGCCGAGCTCCACACATGGGAACAGTATTCCAGAGATGGTCTTATCTAGGCCTTATAGAGCAATAAGAGCTGATGAGGTGTATAAAACTGGTTTGCTCTATAGAGTGCTCCTAGCTTTTGTGCTGCTGTCTTGGCGGTTTTGGTGACGTCATTATGCCAAGACATGTTTTTTTTTATTTATGATACCCAGCAAGCTTATGGATGAGGCCAGAGTCAGTGTTTGTCCTGCCATTGATAAGTCAGGTCCTGTGGTGTTTGCTTTTTTTGAGGAGACAGCTGCCTGAGTCTTTCCTGCGTTAAACTGGACATTGTTTTCCTCACCCCATTCCACGATGGCGTTCATATCGTCATAGATGGCAGCATTGTGATTGTCTCGCTAGCGTTGAGAAGGAGCAGTGGTTATTGGAGTCCCCGACATAAATAAGGATATAAAAGTGTTGTCTGCAAAGCTGTAAATAGAATTGTTTGTCCTGTCTACAAGATTGTTGATATAGAGCAGGAACAGTGTGGGAGATGTATATTATCTCCCCCTTGAGGAATTCCGATTGATTTTAAATTTTTCCGAGAGATGTCTATCAATACCAACTCGGATGCTTCGATCCCTTAAGAAATTGGGAAACCATAGAAGCAGTGCTAAAACTACTTGTGTTCTTTATTTCTCTAATAAGTCTATAAACTGTACCCTGACTAACTCAACTCCTGTCATATTGACTCATGTTAATACTAAATTCCTAACAATGTTGTAAGGCATTTTTTTTATGGCAATGGCACACACACTAAAGGTAGATCCTATGGCGCTCGACGAGCGGTGTGTGTGCGAAGATGTTGATTGACACGGTTCTTGAGTATTTGTAGGTTGTAATTAGTGGGAAACACTGAAAGCAGTGCGCCAGACAAAGGAGTTCTGGTAAAGTGATGTTCTAGGTGTTTCCAGTTGTACGACGAACTGGTGCGCTCCTGCCATCTGTCGGGACTGTCTGACAGGAGTTGCCAGGGGCGGGATTATGCGGGCCAAATCCTGGGAACATCTGCCGTGACAGTATCTGTAAAATAGAGACATCTCGGCCACATGTCTGCGATGTTCCAGACTATCCAGATTCCGGGTCAACTCCGGATCGCCGACGAGACGCACATCCCTCTTCTGAATGGAATCCAGCAGCTTTAGGGTATGCTTTGGTGCGGCACCCCAGATATGTGAGCAATATTCTAAGCACGGTCTTATTTGCGCTTTGTAGAGCAAGAGCAACTGCTGCGGTGTATAGAGTTTTTTGTTGCGAAATAGCGCACCAAGCTTCTGGGAGGCTGATTTTGCGATGTTAGCAACATGGTCATGCCATGACATATTGCTGTTGACTGAGACACCCAGCAACCCGATTGACGAGGATGAAGGAATGGTCGATCCTGCCATAATGATGTCAGGGCCCGCTGTATTGGCCCTCTTAGTAAACGTTGCTGCTTGGGTCTTTGCTGCATTGAACTGGACCAAATTTCGGTCGTCCCAAGTTTGAACTTTCTCCAGGTCTTGATTAATTGCTGTAATCTGCTCCTGTCTGCGGTGATGAGTCTCAGTCGCTGGTAAGGGTTTTTCTGATCTAAAGTGGGAGACAAGGGTACTGTCATCTGCAAAACTGTAAACAGGATTGTTCGTTTCGATCAGCAGGTCATTAATATAGATGAAGAACAGAGTTGGTGAAAGTATTGCGCCCTGAGCCACGCCCGCGTTGATGGTGAATGTGTCCGAGATGTGTCCATCGACTGCAACGTGTAGGGATCGGTTCTTAAGGAAACTGGCCAGCCAGCTGCAGAGGGAGGCGGGCAGTTCCAAGGACGGCAGTTTGTTGAGCAGTCCGTCATGCCAAACTCTGTCGAATGCCTTTGAAATATCCAACGCAATCGCTCGAGACTCTCCGTAGTTTTCAATTGCCCTACTCCATATATGAGTGACATAGGCCAATATACCTCCTGTCGATCCCTCTTTGCGAAAGCCGTATTGATTATCGCTGATTATTCTGTTGCTCTCGAGGTACTTGAGTAGTTGCTGGTTGACTACACGTTCCATGACTTTGGAGATTATTGGAAGCAAGGCAATTGGGCGATAGTTTGAGGGCGTGGTTTTCTTGCCTTTTTTTGGAACAGGTTGCACTCGAGTGACTTTCCAAGAGGATGGGTAAATCCCTTTTCTGTAAGAAAGAGAAAAAAGCCTGGAAAAAACGGGTGTTAGTTCGTTGGCGCAGTTCTTTAGCACGATGTCAGGTATTCCGTCCGGTCCTGATGCCTTTTGCGTATCTAGTTCTTTAAGGATTTTGCGAATATCACGATGAGAAAACTTGCCTTCTGCCATGGTGGTGTTGATGTTCGGTATAGTGGGGAGAGTCTTGCCTTGGGGCACGTCTAAGGTAGAGTGCGATGAAAACATTTTGGCGTGCATGTTTGCTTTTTCCTTGGCTGTAGTCGCCGTGATGCCACGTTCGTCCGTCAAAGGTCGGAGAGACGTTTTTGTAAAGTTACTTACTGCTTTTGCTATCGACCAGAAATTTCTGGGACCACTGGGGCATTGCAAAAGTTTATTCCTGATCCTTTGATTGTGTTTGTCCTTAGTTTTGTCGATCACACGCTTGCACTCGTTTCTCGCTTCGATAAAATAATTGCGATTTTCAGCGGTCTGATTTTGCTGCCAGTACTTATAGGCTTGCTGTTTTCTTCCTACAGCTCTTTCGCATCTTTTGTCGAACCAGGGCTTTCCTTTTGATGGTAACTTGATGAAATTTGCGGAGATTACTTGCATGATCTCTTCGCAGCAGTCTGACGGGTCGTCAGTGGCAAAGCAGACGTCGAGCCAAGGAAAATCTAGGTAGAACTGCCCTAGATCGTCCCAGTTTGCAGAATCGTAATGCCAGATTTGGCAAGGCAATGGTGGATCATTCTGTATGAGTGGCAATTCACAAACCGTTGTAATAAGTTTGTGGTCGGAGGTACCTAATGGCGGACCAACTGTAACCTTGTACTGGTCAGGATTGGTGGTCAGAAAAAGATCCAGGAGGGCGGCGAATTCGCCCCTCTCTGAGATTCGAGTTGGTTCGTCTACAAGTTGAGTAAGCCCGCAGCTGATGGCAAATGCTTCAGCTTCTCTACCTTCGTTGTCGGTCTTGTTGTGATGTTTGAGCCAGTTGGTGTTGTGGGCATTGAAGTCTCCCAGAATGATTATTTCTGAACTGGGGTGATCGACCTGTATTGAGTCAAAAGTGGTAGCTAGTGTTGAGAAAAAGCTTTGGTAGGCTCTATCGCTCGGAGGGCGATAGAGACAACATATAAACTTGGTTAATTCCTTGGCGGTGAACTTGAGCCACATGACGTCAAGGTTGTTCGGTTCGAGTGTTTCCTCGCGGTGACATGAAAGGTCGCTTCGGACAAAAAGGTATATTCCGAACTTATATCTAAATCGGGTATGTAAGTCGTAACCAGGATAGAGGTAGTTCACTGTTGTTGTTGTAGAACATACTTGTGTTTCTGTAAGGGCTAATATGTGTGGTCTATTTGCTTGTAGATGTTGATGTACCGAATTTATGTTTGTATTTAGGCCTCTTATTCTCCTCTATTCTAAATTGGTTCGGTATCTTTGCTGTCTGTGAAATGCGGAATGAAGGGCTCCCAGGGTCACCCAGCGCCCGGAGATCCGAATGGCCGGGGAGTTTACTTCCGGAATACTTTGATCCTGGAAGCACCATCATGTCCATATAACGTGATTTGGGAAAACCACTTAGCGCTTCCCAATTCTGGTGGGGTGGTCTTTCACCGGACGATGCGAGTAGGCTTATGCATCTACCACCTAGGGCCGCTTCCACTCGAAGCATCAGGCTCAGACTCATTCCTTTGGCGGTCCCTAGTCTGACAGGGGTAAAAATGGGATTTGTTGGATCACTCCCCAGTGATCAGCTCCAGACTTTGTACTTTGGTGTTCTCCAGCCTGGAGGAGGACGATGGGATTTGATGGGCCATATCCCATGGCAACTCGGAATGGCGGGGGCATCACTCCCCATAATCAAACTCCTCTCACCAGTTTGACGTTCCTGCCAGCCAATACAATGCAGTCCCTCTTGTCACAAACTGTCATTGATCGGCTCCAGACTTTGTACTTTGGTGTTCTTCAGCCTGGGGGAGGACGATGGGATTTGATGGGTCATATCCCATGGCAACTCGGAATGGCGGGGGCGTCACTCCCCGTAATCAAACTCCTCTCACCAGTTTGACGTTTCTGCCAGCCAATACAATGCAGCCCCTCTTGTCACAAACTGTCGTTGATCGGCTCCAGACTTTGTACTTTGGTGTTCTCCAGCCTGGGGGAGGACGATGGGATTTAATGCGCCATATCCCATTTGATTTGATTGATTGATTTGATGCACAAGCACATCATTTACGTTCAGAATAATGGTTTTTGCTCTTATATCAAGCATACTTTTGCAGCTACGTGGAACATAATTGGACGTCGTTTTTCAGAAACAGAGTGTAGCAAATCGAACAAAATATATAGAGTTTATAGTTATATTTTCACAGATTACTTTATCTCTGAAGCAATATACTAATTAAGGCTATGAAAATATTGTATGTTAGTGTCAAATGACCTTTTTATGCTCGGAAGGGTAAGTAATTTTTGGTAGCGCTTATGGTTTTTGCACCTGTTTTGAGCGGTATAATTGAGGTTGTGTGCTGTCAAACATTTTTAAATACACTATATAGACGCAAGAAGGGGCTAATTCGGCTCAAAGGGAGAGTGATTTAATTCAATATATTTAGAAAGTTTTGTTTTACCTTGGTGGGTGCGAGCATAGTTATACGCATTTAAACCAATGGATAGGTTAAAGAGTTGAGGAGGAACGGTTGATTGGTCTTCTTTATAACCCGACATTAATTCACAAAGTTTTAGCATAAGGACACCTAAGACTCAGAGATTGGAGAGCACTGATACGAATAAATGTTTAACTGCGGGAGTATAGAAAAGCGGGGATATGTTTAAGGACAAGTAAAAAAAATGTGAAGTTTGCGTTACCTTTATGTTCTAGGACAGCCTGTATATATGTTATTAAAACCTCGTATGATGATGCGCAATTACCTGGGATTTCCATTACACTAGTAATTACAGAGCATGCATTTTCCACTGCAAAAGTATCTGAATGCTTCTAATTTTTGTGTTTTATGGTCGTGTTAATTTGAATAACAGCAGATGCAGCGTAACATACATTAGCCCCTTTTTGAGTTTCAGCCAGATATAAATCGAATTTTCCGAATTTTGAAATACTGGATATAAAATAAATATTCGACAAATATTGGGTCTAACTGGGGGATAATTGTTAATGAAAGTCAAAATGTCATATCAAAAATAAATTATGCTAGTTGAAAATACATCATATTGTGTCAACTGATGAATTTTATGAAATTCCAATTTTCAACAAAGTGGTTTGGGAAATAGTAATTATATTACCTGTAGCAAATTATAAATGTATCTAAATTAAAAATGCATTTACATTTGCAGGTATATTTATTATTCAGCTTAGAGCAAACGATAATCATATATTGCGAATTAAATTACCAAATAAGTTATGCCCATATACTAGCAACAAATTTATTGAATGAAACGAAGTGAATAAGCGAAATAGAGGGTGTAATCATAATTAAAAGAAATTACCTATATACATATATCTCCGTCGAACGCTTGATCTTTCGAAATCAAAAGCCCACCGCAGAAACTTATTTTGACGTATATTATTTAACTTATTAATTGCTGTAATCTGCTCCTGTCTGCGGTGATATGTCTCAGTCGCTGATAACGGTTTTTCCGATCTAAATTGACAGACAAGAGTAGTCATCTGAAAAACTGTAAACAAGATTATTGGTTTCAGTCAGCAGGTCATTAATATAGATGAGGAACAGAGTTGGTGACAGTATTGCGCCCCGAGGCATACCCGCGTTAATGGTGAATGCGTCTGAGATACATACATCAACTACAACGTGCAGAGATCGGTTCTTAGGAAAACTGGTAATTCAGCTGCAGGGAGAGGCTGCTAGTCCGGAGCAGTTTGTTGAGCAATCCGTCATGCCAAACTCTCTCGAATGCCTTCGAAATATCCATCGCAATCGCTCGAGCCTCTCCGTAGTTCTCAATATATGTGTGACATTGGCCAATATATCTCCTGTCTACCTCTGTCCTCGAAATCTAAAACGTCGTAGCTCCTTTTCTAGAGCATAATTTAAACATATCGGTTCCTTTCAAAACCACAAATCATTTAATGAAAGAAAAATTAGCCTTTGCACTCGACGAGAGAAGACAAGTTGCAGTTGCGGGTGACGAGAAAACCAACTTCATGTGAGGCATCCGAATGTAGTTATGCAGGAACATGTTGACAGATTTGCGTCGAACTATTGGTTTGCCTCAGAAAGCTATTTTCCAGAAATGAAAGGTGTTGGGAAAATCCCCAATAAGTGTATTAACTTATCGTTTTTCACATAATAATAATAATAATAATAATAATAATAATAATAATAATAATAATAATAATAATAATAATATTTATTCAATCTTAAGACCAGGCACAAAGTACAATTTGGTATAGATTACGTCAACAAATCTTTTTTAGCTTAAATACATATGGTTCATAGTTTAAATGTAGTACAATTCAACTACTCAAAAAATCTTCTATAGAATAGAAGCATTTTAGTTTTAAATAGTTAACAACTTCCTTTTTGAATTTACAAAAATTATTAATGTCCTGTAAATAACTGGGCAGCTTATTCCAATGTAACTAGGACTGCTCTCAAATAAAGCAAGACTATGTGCAGGTATGCGCAGACCATTTTGGCCCCTTGTATTGTAGTTATGAACAAAATTATTTCTATCCAAGTCACCTATATTGGTTTTTACAAAAAACACAATTTCCAAAATAAACACACGCGATACTGTTAGCAGTCCTAGTTTTCTGAACAGTGGCTTACAATGAGCACGAGCTTTAACACCCTCTATTGTTCTTACAATCCTCTTCTGTAGTCGCAGCAGTCGCAAACAATGGGATGAAGAACCCCAGAATAAAATACCATACCTAACGCGACTGTAAAAGTAAGAATAGTTATTACTATGCTCACTTAAAATAAGTATATTTTTGCTACAAATTTGTTTTAATCTATATATAGCAAAAGCTACAGAAGACAATTTGCAACATAAATCATTTATATGCGTTTCCCAGCGTAAATTGCTTTCCAAATATACACCCAAAGATTTAGTAGTTTGCGCCTGCTGCAAGGACTGCGAATTCATTCTAAGTAATAATGAACTGTTACTAATACGAGTCCGCGTGGTAAAATTTATAAATACTGTTTTATCTTGGTTAACACGCATGCGATTATGATTAAACCACCGGACAAATTTATCCACCATAATCTGCGTACGCACCTGCACTAAAGAAATGCTACTATCAAAACACAGGTAACTGGTATCGTCCGCAAACATAGTGGCTATCCGGTAGGTCATTCACAAATAACAGAAACAACAAGGGCCCCACAGGGTTGGTTCACCACATTTAATTAATAAGGCACTTGAACGGCTATTATTTATCTCTACTAACTGACACCTATCCTGCAGGTAGGACGTCAACCAATCATGTACCTTACCTCTAAATCCATAGTCATACAATTTAGACAACAGAAGTGCATGATCCACCAAATCAAATGCCTTGCTTAAATCCATGAACACCTCAATACATTTATCCTTGTTATCTAAGTGCTCATATAAACAATTGAAAAATAGCATTACACTCGATTGGGTCGATCTGCCCCTCAGAAAACCGTGTTGGAAATTGCTCAGTATTTTATTCCGATCTATAAAACGCATCATTTTATTATAAACTATTCTTTCCACTATTTTAGCAAGAGTAGGTAGTATTGACACTGGTCTGTAATTAGATACATCTTTAGTATCCCCTTTTTTATGCACAGGTACTACTTTTGCAATCTTAAGTGTATTGGGAAAAATCGATTCAGAAAGAGATACATTAACTAAATATGTGATCGGTGCTATAAAATATGTAATGCCTTCTTTGAAGGCCTTCTAGAAGGTATGCCATCAATTCCATTAGATGAAGAATTTTTAAGGGCTTCAATGACTCTTGATACTTCGATCTCTGAAGCTGCATCCAAGAACATTGTTGAGTCATTTGTTTTTATTTTAAACTCATTTGGTTCATTATTTGCGAGAGGCAATGTGATTTTATTTGACAGATCAATAAAATAATCGTTAAAATACGTTGCAATATCTCGATTACCCGTTATAACCACCAACTCGGTCTCCAAACTAACCATATCCTGCTTCGATGTTTTTTTGTTATTAATGTTCATATTAATAATTTTCCATACAATTTTACTTTTGTTATCATAATTCATATACAAATTATCATAATACATTTTTTTGCTAATCCAGTGGTTTTGTTATAAATTTTTTTATAGCCGTTATATTAAACTTTATCTAACTGGTTATTCGACTCATTTTTTTTTTCTAAATAATTCTTTTAAGGCTCTTGAGGAATTTTTAATACCGAGCATCAACCATGGTTTAGTGGAAATGACAAATTCATATAATATTTAATTACATTTATAACCCAACTAACTCAAAAGCAGTGTCTACATTATTCCGCTCGTATACTGTAAGCCAATCGTCAGACTGTAAATAACCGAACAGTACCTTGAAATTATTCTTATTATAGAATCTTATACATTGATCATCATTGTTATTAACTAAATCTGTTAATACGCTTAAAGTCTGTGCTGAATGATCCGAAAGTCCATTATGAACAACATTCCATCCAACTCGTTCTAAGTCAAAGTCAGTGCACATATAATCAATGCAAGAGCCAGTTTGCGCGGTAATTCTAGTTGGTTCTTTAATTAAATTAACAAT
>MU182591.1:562508-576117 GCA_016904865.1 Pissodes strobi | reverse complement strand
ATACATAAATATGAAATATTTGCTTTAGAATACCTAGTTTAATGGATTAGGTTTCATGCTTTTCCAATACTAGTACTATTGTGATGTTTATATAATTTTTGTAGTCTATTTCAATAAATAATATGATGTTTGATTATTTCCCCCCCTGGAATATGTCATTCCATAGTCGACCTCTACGTAAATTTTTATTTTGATCCTTCGCCATCTCGTCCAGAAACCAGGTTATCGTATATGGGTTATCGTATGTAATCGTAGCCCGTTACAGCCCTTAAATAAAAAAATTGATTTTACCTGAATCTGGTCGGGTTGTAGAAACTGGCGCTTCCTATGAAGTACCTCTTCACCATGTGGTTGCGGCTAACTGACGGAGGTATTAACTAGGTCAGCGTCAAAAGGAGGACGTGTTACCTCACAGAAGGAATTCTATCCCATAATAGGAATTCTGCCCCACAGAAGGGCCCTAGTTAAATGATAAATATCTTTAGCCATCTTAAATAGAAACAATTCTGTCAAATATTCCTTAAAAAAAGGGATCACCACACTAGTTTATCGTACAACGTTTATAGACGATATGGCCGATAACTTTAGAAAATAGGCATTCTACTTAATTTGCTTAACTGGGTCAAAAATAGTAAAGATAAATTCCCATACGGAAAAAGGCCTGCTCGCCTTGATTGTTCAGGCGAGAAGTGCTATCAATTTTCTCACCAACGAATATATACCACCTTTGTCACGTGGCGCATTAAACGGGTATACCGTAGCTGACAAGCAGGTTCGAACACCTGGAGTAAGGTCATGAGAAGTATGGTAGCGACAGTATCGATAACACAAATCAACCAGTAAAAGAAGAAAATCGCAATATTGCATTCAGTAACATTTGCAACGTTACAAATTTTCACAAAAAAATACACTTACCTATACAAATAATAAGTTCTAAAAGTTAGTGGGTACGCAAAAAAAAATATTTTTAATAACACGACAGTAGTAACTTCTTGCCTTGGGAAACTTAAGTCGACTGCCAAGTGCCGACACGCAACTCTTGCAATTGGACTATTAGTGCTATGTCAGCTACTTGGTAGGGTTCGGAAATACTCGGTGTCAAAACACGGAACCTCATTTGACTAGCGAACATTTAAAAAATAAAGTGTATCACTTAACCTGACGGTCCATTTAATCCCACTCTATCCTACAAACAGGGCAAATGTATCAGACATCCAGTGGGCATCAATACTTCTGGAAATCTGCCAATAAAAAATAACTTTTATTTGAAGCTAAAGCTAGATTACCCTGAAGAGTACATTGGGCACTGTTTCAGGGGATCAGATTACCACTACTGTAAGATTCGGGTGTAGATTTGTTAACTGAAAGAGGGTATCCTGGTTGGCGTTTTAACACAGTTGCTGAGGGTTACATTGAAAATTCAGCCGAAAACAAAAACAAGACAGCAATGAAAACTTTAGAGAAATTTAATGTTACTACAAAGAACCAGGCGATTATTGCTTCAAGTAATTCATCGCAACTTTCCTGCTCATCTGGGATTTATTTGAGAGATTTTCCTTAATGTTCTCTTCATTGACTGAATTTGATTGAATGAAAAGCAGTGAGATATGAAAAATATGTGCGGTAATACACTCCTTATACCTCACGCAAAACGAGTGGGAAAAGAAGTTTCTATCTCACGGGTATTGATACAATATATTACTTGATGTATATTGATAAAAGACCTGTTTGGAAAATATACGTAAATCAGCTTAGAGCTACGGGTAAAAATATCCAAAACTGGAATATTTAACTTGATATCCAAAAAGTAACTGATTCCTTAATGCAATTTTGGGGGAACTTTCTGTGGTACTAGAACAACTTCTTGTAAACTTCGCGCTTCGTTTGAATTATTTGATAGAACTTGAAATTTTCAGCTATTTCTAAAGATGCGGGAGAGTAAAAATATTCCAGTTGTTCAGCATTCCTTGAAAGTTTTAGTGCACGAATCCTCTAAGAATATTTTATCACTAACAATTTCAACAACTTTATGCAGTAAATACCTAACTCGAATGTAAAAACTTTGAACGCACATTTAAATCTTTGCAGCCATTGTTTTCAACAACAGACAATAAATAGAAAGAGGAGTACGAAAAACTAATTGCACATTTAGTTTCTTCAGAATCATAATTTTCCATTTGGGTACATTTTACTTTAAGAATTGTTCATTATAACCTTTATGATTAGAAAATAAAACGGTGATAGTAGTAATAATGATTATTATTATTAGCATTATTATATTAAAAGTATGTGTTTAATTTCCTCACGCCTAAGTGACACGGAACCAAGTAGCTGTAATCTCTCCGCGCCTAAACGGCTGCGCCTAAATGGTCACGTCCAAGTTGTCGCGCCTAGATGTCTGGGCCCGTAATAATGTCTAGCGGCAAAAAATAGAAAGGAGATAAGATAACGCTAAATGGCCTAGGCAACGCTTATCTATATATGGATAAAGTTCGACGTATAACAAATGCAGATGATAAATAGCTGTGCAATTAAATAAATCGGAGTTTAGTATCTCTAAAATACTTCTTTCGAACTGAGGAACTAGTAAATCCAGTCAGATGGGATGAGGAGTAATTCGAGTATTTCTGCAAGTATCATTTAGATTGCACGTGTTATTTTCAAAGTAAAGCACCTAACCCAACAAGGGTTAGAAAAAGTGAACAATATGTTAAGATACGATTAGCTATTGGGGAAATACCCCCAACATGTGTATTGTCTTATCGCTTTTCACCGTATAGTTTGGTGATAACACTCTGTATGTCCGTAGTATAAATGAGCCATAACTAAACTCCGAATATATTTATTTCACCCCAGGTAAATAGAAATATGTGCATTTAAAACATTGTATTTCAGCTACTCCTTAGTCCGAAAGTTGATTGTCGGTAGAATAGATTCCTTTATATGCAAGTAGAATAGATTCCTTTATATGCAACAATCGCTGGAAAGCAAGTTGTCACTCTGTCAACGAAATCGTTATTAGTCATTCTAAATTTAGTATATTTGTCTCCGTCAATATTGTGTAAACAACAATATGTCAAATAAAGAAAGAACATGTTTCTACCCTCTCAAATGCATCCGCCTCCGCGCAATTTCCCACGTTATTCGCCCTGTCCGCACTGGTAGGAAAAATTAGTTTTACTGCCTGGCAAACACTCAACCGTGAAGCATCGATCCAGTCATCTCTCTGCTGGAATTTGGCGCCAGAAACATCAGCCCCTGTCGCTGCCCTGTTTGACGCTAAAATGTTTACTTAGTTTTCTCAAATTTTAAGTTTAATTAGTGAAAGAACTAATAAGTGCCTTACAAACACTCACCCGTGAAGCAACGGTCTCATCGCTCTGCTCGAATTTGGCGCCAAGAACATCTACCCAGTCGTAGCCTTGTTTGACGCCAAGATATTTAGTAAGTACGGTTAAATGGAGGCAAAGTTGCGCAGTTTGATGCTGATCAAAATGCCACGTTATAAGTTTAAAAATTCCGAATACTTCCGAAGATTTTTGGAATAGATATAACAAAATAAATTTCACATTCATTGCTACTTTTTCTGTTCTTCAAGATGATGCTATCAGATTTTCAAACCGACGTTTCGTCTTTGAGCTGCCATCATCAAAATCCAGGGCCGTATTTAAAAAAAACAAAGTTGATGATGGCAGCTCAAAGACGAAACGTCGGTTTGAAATTCTGATGACACCATCATGCAGAAAAGAAAAAGTAACAATGAGAATGTGAAATTTATTTTGTTATATCTATTCAAATAAAGTTATAAAAAAATAAAAATGAAATCGCGAATATTCGGTTTTTTCCATAAATCTTCGGAAGTGTTCGGAATTTTAAAACTTCTAAGGTGGCATTTTGATCAGTATCAAATTGCGCAACTTTGCCTCTATTTAACCGATCTCGTATCTATTCCAGTTTACGAGATCCCCATGATGAGGCTCGAATTTGGGACACCCTGTACAGTATTTAGTTTATGTATGAAAGGATGCATGCTTGAAAGTAGTTAGAAATCGTTGTATATATTGAATACATTTAATGCAAATTAAATCTTGCATTATTAAAGTACCTAATACCTAAAATAAATGTTTCAATTATCGCTGTATGAATAAAACCCCCACCAACTTTGATACAGTGCACTAATTAAAGTGGTTAATTATAAAGTTAATTATCACCCCCTCCTTTATGGTGATAAATGGTTTAAGAATTAATTGTTTATACCGACCAATTAGCAATAGGCTTTTCCTGAAGAAGGGGGAAATAAATTCTCGCAACCCCGAATTTTTCTCCTTTCTTAATTCATTTAAGTATCCTATATATGCTTTAAAACAATTCTTTTAAATTTAGATTTCAGTGAATTTTGATATATTGAATATATTTCCAATAAAATCGAGCCGTTTTAGCAAAATCCGTAATACAAAGCCCTTTATTTTCAACATGTTAAACCAAGAAATAGTTGAGGTTGTTTACGGAAGTTTACAGTAGTTTCAAAACAACTTTATAGGATAATGAAAACTTAAATGTACGAGAACTTTTCATATTAATTAGTGCAAGTATGCGTATCGGGATAGTTTCGTTTAGATGTTAGAGCCGCGTATTAATAATATCATTATCATTAGCCTACATATAGGATTCCTCATTACATCTCTGCAACGACTGGACGAAAGTTTATAGCGATTAAACTTCCAAAAAAAACATCAGCCTTAACAAAACACGAAAACGAAATGTTACACAAATTTAATTATCAAGAAATGAACATTTTGATAACTTAATCAAACCAACCTAAAAGAGAGTTGGTGGAAATGATTTTATTATATCATTATATAACCTTTTTGTAATTTTATTATATCATTATGTAATCATTTTATAATTATCTTTTACGCCATTACGTTAAAGTAACATTTCTTGTTCAGAGATATAATAATCTATAAATAAGAAATAAAGCTGAAAACGAAAGATGACCAAAAATTAGTCCCCAGGTATTCAGAGGAACTATTATCACGATAAGTTTAATTAATTATTTGCTCCAAGTACTTAAAATAAACATCCAATCATTTTAATGAGGTTTCGCAAGTGAATTCTGTTAATTCATTTATGTATATTAAGAAGAGCAAGTAATACCGATCAGTGAAAAACCAATGAAATTTTGGAGTTCTGATCGGACTCTCAGTTGCACAAATTACATTATGTAACCCAAACTAACCCAAGCTACTATTAAGCAGCAATAGAGAACAAGTCTAAGACTAATTAACGGGGATCAATCTCTTAGCACCGATAAGATATAGATTAATAAATAAATTTTCCAGGAAGACTCGTTGAACCCACTTTAGTTTTGCCTGGCCTTGAATACTCTGTCCATGATGCTTAATGGTACAGGAAAGGGATTTAACATTAAAGCCGATAGAGAGAGCCGCCAGAATATCTCTCATCTTATGTACACGGATGACAAGAAGCTATACGGTGCAGATGATAGGCAGCTAAAAGACCTAATTAATGCCACTTATAACTTCTCGAACGACATGGAATTCGGAATGGAAAATGGTACAGAACTGTACATCGAAAAAGGCAAAGTCATTAATGGTGCTGTTGCGCTACCACATGGGGACATACAGTCGAACCCATGACCAAAGGGAAAAATTACAAATATCTTGGTTTTCAACAAGCTAAATTGCTCCAAGGCGAACAAGGAAAGACGAGGATAAAACATCAATAGCTCCAACGAGTAAAAGCTTTACTAAGAACAGAGTTAAACGCAGGATATCTCATGACAACAATAAACATCTATGCTGTACCTGTCCTGACTTATAGCTCTGGAGTTTTTCAGTGGAGCAACACCGAGCAAAGGCACAATATGCACGACTTTAGAGCCTCAACTATATGAACAACGTTACCTAAAAGAGAAGGAGGACGATCACTGACTGATATACTTAATCTGCACTTTCGGCAGCTAGTGAAATTGGGAGAGTTCTTCAACAGGAAAGCGCAAACATCAAGTCCTTACAGGACCAATCATGTACTCTCCTCAACCTTGAAGCATCCCAGTAATAACGTTAGCCTGAAAACGCTCTCTGACGCCGACAAGACAATTGGCCCAAAAGGTTTTTATACATGGACAACACTACAACGATTCGAACCAGCCTCATATAGGCAAAAAAGCATCCAACAGCTGCAGGATGCTGTAGAGATGTGCTAGACAGAAGGATTCGTGATGGCCATACAATATCAAGTCATCAACACGCGAAACTACACCAAATTCATTACCAAAGACAGGTCCATTGATTCTGACAAGTGCAGAAAGTGCAACGAAAGGTCTGATACACAGCATATAACATCTGGCTGTACTTACTTTGCTAACATTGACTACTTGTAGCAATACAACCAAGTGTGTCAGATTATACATCAAAAGCTGGCTAATAAATACGGGCTGCTTAGCATCTATGTACCCTACTACAAGTACCACTCTAACCCAGTTCTTGAAACTAATTTCTTTACACTTTACTACGACCGGGCAATTATCACAGACGGGTGACGAATAATCAGCCTGATGTAGTACGGGTAAACAAAGGAACGAAAGCAGCATATTTGATAGATGTCGCGTACCCAACAATAACAACATGTTGAAAAAACACCAAGAGAAGAAGACCAAATACGCAGAGCTGGCAATGAAAATACAACAAATGTGGCAACTGGATAGGGTTCACGTGATACCGATCATCATATCATCAACCGGACTGATACCGAGCACCTTGGAACAGAACCTTAAGGCACTAGGCCTGCACTACAACACCTTCAACGACTTCCAGAAAGCAGTCGTACTTAGCACCTGCCACATGGTTAGAAAATTCCTACAGGACAGTATATGACACCGACGATAACTTGTGTACTTCTTTTGATACATGCATCCGCGATCCAAGTGCAGAAACTGCAACAACTATCCTACTGTTTATTATTTATTTATCTTAATTTTAAATGTACAATTAGAAGCATTCTGCAGATTAATCGTTGATGCCAGCAGGTTTATTGCGGCAGCAGTAGGGGTGCTTGATGAATTTATGATTGAAGTAGATTTTATCTTTTAATTTTCGCTTTGAAAAGTGCATGCAACTGCTTTTTGGATGATAAATTTTGATTTGATATTTTCATTCGTATTTCCGTCGTCGATTCTTGCAAATACCTTTCAACCACGACTGTCGATTTCCATCCTCTCCTCCATCTCTAATCTTTTAGTGTCGGTAATCTTTTACCCACTATCCACTGTCTGGCAATATGGTTGCTGAAGACCGCAGAAAAATTTGGCCTGAAGGCAATTCGTGGTTGGGAAGTCTCAAATAATGATTTCGGATAGATATTTTGAAAGCTGTTCACGCCAACACGTTGGACGGTACATACTCATTTTAGAATTGCGTATTTTTTGTAGAGTTCTAGATATTTTCTGTTGTTAACTCCACTTGAGATGGCAAAACTTCTACTAGAGATATCTTCACAATCAAAAGGTCCTCCTTTTCCGTAACTTCATCAGTGGTAATTTTTGCCAGTTGATCCCGATGGCATGCGCCGGCTGACTATGAGATATGTTGCATCACGGCCAAACCATGTATGCTTGCCCCTTTTCAAGAACCTTATAATTGCTTCTTGCCCCAAAGATCAACACCAGCTGTTTCGTTACGTTCTAATATAGTTAAGTAGTTTGTCTTACACTCCATAGCGGGAGAACTTAGGGTGCGAAACGTCTATAAATATTCCGGTCGTCAACAAGTTCCTGGCTAGAGACTCAATAATTATGCTTTGAAGTTCGCAGTTTATAATACGTTTTCATGAAAGGGCTCATTTTCTTTATTATCTAGCAGGGTAAACTGTTAGCTAAATATATTGACCATTTCCTTATTGGATGTCTGAACATTATCTAGGTTACCCTCAATACTATTACGCTATACCGGTTTTCTGAATACTCTTTATACGCTGCACTGCCATATTAGTTTTGAGGTATTGGCAATCTTCTCTCTATAAACAACATGCAGGCTTTCTACTCATCTGGAGGGCTCAGTTGAACAGAGTTCAGAGACTGACATGCGTGGGAATTACAGGTGCTATGAGGGCCAGAGATTTTCTGATACAGACTAAAAGGTATCGGTCACATAAGGGAAGATAATTAATAGCCCAAGGGGGACACATTAAAGTCTAAAGGAGGGCAGCAGACAATATACTGCCCACCATCAGATTAAGTACATCCTTTAGATTTCACGAACTCGATAGGAATGCTTGGTTGCTATAAGATTGCAGCCCACGAGCGGCTAATGGGTTCGTCTGTGGCACAGAGGGCTTCAAAGCGGATAATCGTAGTGTAGCAGATGTATATGGAGATACCACGGGGACGAGACAAGTTTTCCCTTGGGACTTATACAACCGTGTTCTAGGCCGAAATTTATACGATCTTAAAATGTGGGTATGATAAACTTAACGGGTTCTTCAGAGAGAAGGACATTTACATTTGTTCGGACAGCAGAGCTTTTTGAGTCTCACAGAATTAATTTTTTGTACTTGCTGGGAATCGACGAAGAATCCATAGAATTGTGCATAAACGGGTTTCGAATATGCGGTCTTAGGTCTTTTAATAAGAATATATTCCCAGACCATGATTATTCGATTCATGAGACATTAGAAATTTCTCTTGAGACTGAATATATTAAAAAGAAGATAGACCTGCAAATAATATTGACGAAGTATTAACTGAATCTATATCCTTGGCTTAAAAACCTGAATAAAAAGTTATTCTTTTGCAAAATATTTCTATTAATCTTAAATTACTTTCATTAATAGAGAAAACCAAATTAATTTTGTAAAAATAGCCAGTGTTACCTGGCCTTTCAGGCGTAAAACGAAAAACCCTGGTGCCGCCGCCTTAGCTAGTGATTCTCCATACAAAACAGCCCCTGAAACAGCACAGAGTCCAAAAGCCATGAAAAAGTTTAAGAAAAAGGTAAACATTCAATCAAAATCATCCGAAAAATAAAGAAAAAATATCAAATATAAAAATAAAAGGAAAACATTTGTTGCTTCCTCGGAGTCATCAGAATCAGAAGAGGAAGTGCAATATGTAAATTCGAAAGCTGATATGGATAGTGAAGAAGAAGATGTGTATTACTTCTTTTGCGTGGAATCAGTTTTTTTCGCACAAAGCAGGAGAAAATGGGTAAAGTGTTGAAGGTGTTACAGATGGTTACATGAAGCATGTGCTAGCATCCAAAAAGAAAAGGAAAACAGTTGTTGTTTCCTCGGAGTCATCAGAAGCGAAAGAGGAGATGCTATATGGTAAATTCGGAAGATGATATGGATAGTGAAAAAGAAGATGTGTATTGCTTCTTTTGCTTGAAACCAGCTTCTTCGCACAAAGCTGGAGAAAATGGATAAAATGGTGTAGGTCTACAGATGGTTACATGAAGCATGTGCTAGCATCTAAAAAAAAGGAAAACAGTTGTTGTTTCCTCAGTCATCAGAATCCGAAGAGGAAGTGTAAAATGATATGGATAGTGAATGCTTGGAGTCAGTTTCCTCGCATAATGCAGGGGAAAATGGGTAAAGTGTTGTAGGTGTTACAGATGGTTCCATGAAGCATGTGCTGGTGCTGAAAAAGTATATCTGCGACTTTTGTGTGGGTGCATGATTTCGCCGTTTCCATATTACGCTCTCAAGTGGCAATTCTTTTTCGTTTTGTATTTTGGTCAATAAAATTTGGTAATTATGAATAGTCTTTGTATAAATTGAATACCCTGTCCAATATTAGGTTACTATTATCTAAATTGACAAAATTGAGCAATTTTTGAAAAACATTTAATTATTTCCTAAATAAACTTTTATTCTTTTATCGTTTTTTTATGGCAATGACACACACACTAAAAGGAGATCCTATGGCACTCGACGAGCGGTGTATGTCCGAAGATGTTGATTGACACAATTCTTGAATAGCTGTAGATTGTAATTTGGGAGAAACAGATGTCCTGTGAGTGCGTTCCACAGCCATGCAGTGCGCCAGACAAAGAAGTCCTTGTAAAGCGATGTTCTAGGTGTTTTGAGTCGTACAACGAATGGGTGCGCTGTTGCCGTCTGTCGTGACTGTCTAACAGGTGTTCCTGGGGACGGGACGACGCGGGCCAAATTCTGGGAACATCTGCCGTGAAAATATCTGTAAAACAGGGATATCTTGGCATCATGTCCAGATCCCGGTTCAACTCCAAGTCGCCGACGAGATGCACAGTTTTCTTCTGAACGGAATCCGGGAGCTGTAGGGTGTGCGTCGATGCGGCACCCCAGAAGTGTGAGTAATATTCTAAGCATGATCTGATTTGCGCTTTGTAGACAATACGTAGAAATAAATAAAACATTAAATAATAAGGGATTTTAGAAAGGATAAAGAAATAAAATAGATCGCTCTAAAATATAGAAACATAGAAATAACGAAATAAAATAGCATATACATGAATAGAAGAAACCTTAGATTAAGTAAATAAGCCAACATAAAGATAAACCAAATAATCATGGGTGTTATAAGGAGAATTACAGTCGTACAGTACATACAATTCTAAATCCACATAACCCTGCAGTTATCAAAAGGCACCCAATATTAATTGTAAGTAAAATATAAGTATTAAAAGTGTATCGATCATGTTATGAATACTAAGCGAAAAACTTGTAACTTGTGTGAGGTAATTTACACCGAAAAAATAATCAATTATCTTTCTTAGATATTGGCCATACTCTAAGAAGGATAATAATTAAAAATATTAATATCCAATTCAGATCATCAGTTAAGGCAATATAATTGACGTCAGTCAAAAGGTGTAAATAACCCATACATGTATTAAATATCCACTGTTATGGTGTTAAACAATCTCGGCAATGTTTACTTTTTCGATATTATATAATCACAGCCGACAATTATTATAAACTAGACCGTACTGATTAATGTTATTAAATTTCAATAGCAACAAGTCCAAGAACAAGGTCAAAGCCACACATACCAAAACAGCTGGGAAATTCAAACTACTATCTATCACAAGGATAAGGCATGGTGTCACATATTACAAAAGTAAATATTGAGGAGAATCCGATACCCAACGTAAAAATGCTGATGACAAAATACAATGCTTAAAGTGTCAAAAAAACAATTATTTACATATTCTAGATTAAATATTATGATTGCGATATCTATTATAGTTTACCAGATGGGAATAAATGAATAAGGGACGAATTCATCATCAGAAATATTTCTCAATTATTTTAGCACCAATATGTTTTTTAATAATATGTTCCATTTTGGTTTTTCTTACACGGTAAACCAACTAATGTATAACATAATACTTGCATATGTTTAACGCACCTAGAAAACAACCATATAATTATTTCGTATAAATATGCTGTATGTTTCAAATACGAGTTATAATTTTCATTCAAAATTACCGGGTGATAAAAAATAAAATGACAAATATTTACAGAGAAATTTTTTTAAGGAAACATATATATACGCATACTTATATTAATATAACATTAGGATAGGAAGAAAATGCCAATATGTAGTACTCATATTTTGTTTATCTTTGTTACATATACATGTAGCACTCACTATTCAATGTCGATGGAGCCCTGATAGGTACAGCGGCCAAAACGGGACCGACAAAGGTTCTGAATTGAGTAAGGACGTAGATCGAGACCCATTGGCTGGAATCCAGTACCGAACCAAGCTATAGGCCAGAATGTTTAAAGTGCTTAAATATATCTTAGATTTAAGTATGTACGGAACGATATTACTATTCGAATATTGAGGACCACTTGTTAATATTTAAGGGGGTTCCACTCTTAAACATACTCATCAAAATGAGTTTTTGATCGTGTCTACGATAACAGAGGTTTTTTTAATTTCTTTGGCAGTCACTAACAAATCTTTATCTATTAGGGAGATTCTTTTCTCTTTGAACTTTTTAACCGTAAAGGATTTAGTAACATATGTTTTTGCATTGGGGACCAATGCAAGATGGCGGGGGGCATGTGTAAACCAGAAATCGTATTCACTAAAAAAGAACATTCAGTCTAAAGTTTGAATTTGATACTTGATCTTGAAATAAAATATTATAATTATTATCTAAACATGTTTTAAAAACAATCAGTAAATTTTCAACAAATTTTAGTATAAAAGAACGTGCAAATCGAGTAAACGACAACTTGGTCATCTGGTTAGTAGTGTAATGACTCAACCAAGGGGCGCTATTTTATATCCCCTTGAGTTACCAGTTGAGACAGGTTCGTTCGTCCGAGGCCCAAATAATAGACTTTGAGTATAATAACTCTATGTATTGATTATATCATTGAACAGTGTTACAATCTTGATAGCTAGGATATTAATTAATGATGATACGCAGCTACATTACATTACAACCTATGAACTCTAATCAGGTCAGCTGTACTGCTGTCGTGTGCAATCGTATGCAGTTTATAAACGGTGTTGTCATAATATTTAATAGTTACGATATCCTGTCGATGATATACAGGGTATATACTTATACCGTTACAGTAGTACCTTTATGGCAAACGCTTTCTGGTAATAAGTTCAAACCCTCCACACCTGGTCATCTGGTTAGTCGTACCTTTAGGGCAAACGCTTTCTGGTAACAGGTTCTAGCGCCCCTAAAGTTACGTCAGTGAAAAGTAAAGTGAACCTAAATCAAATTGAAACTAAATTAAAGCATACTAATATAAATAAAACGAATTAACTATCTTAAAATCTAACGTAAACTAAAAGTACTTTCGAGTGATCCTCAAATTGTTTCAAGGGAACCAAATAGGTCGAATCCTGTCAGACCTCAACGAATGGTCATGCGTTTTACGCTATTCTGGTAAATTATATTCAAACATAGTTATCATTCTAAGTGCACACCTTCCTGTATACCAAACCTGGTAATCAATATACGTACAGTTTGTTTCGAAGTAAGCGAGTCATTATTCCTCCTGAGTTACGCCACCTGAAAGAGCATAGAGGAATGCCGCCAACAAATATACTCAGCGACACGTCATTTGGAAGTGAGTCCGGTTCCTCTTTGACAATATTGCTGTTGACCGAGACACCCAGTAGTCCGATTGACGAGGATGAAGGAATGGTGGATACTGCCTTAATGATGTCAGGACCCGCCGTATTGGCTTTCTTGGTAAACGTAGCAGGTTGGGTTTTCGTTGCATTGAACTGGACCAAATTTCTGTCGCCCCAAGTTCGAACCTTCTCCAGATCTTGATTAACTGCTATAATCTGCTCCTGTCTGCGGTGATATGTCTCAGTCGCTGGTAAAGGTTTTTCCGAACTAAATTGGGAGACAAGGGTACTGTCATCTGCAAAACTGGAAAGAATTATTGGTTTCGGCCAGCAGGTCATTAATATAGATGAGGAACAGAGTTGGTGAAGATCTTGCGCCCTGAGGCACGCCCGCGTTAATGGTGAATATCTCTGAGATGTGTCCATCAACTGCAACATGCAAAGATCGGTCCTTAAGGAAACTGGCAAGCCAGCTGCAGAGAGAGGCTGGCAGTCCGA
>MU182591.1:539882-562498 GCA_016904865.1 Pissodes strobi | reverse complement strand
CTTAAGGAAACTGGCAAGCCAGCTGCAGAGAGAGGCTGGCAGTCCGAAGAATGGCAGTTTGTTGAGCAATCCGTAATGCCAAACTCTGTCGAATGCCTTCAAAATATTCAACGCTATTGCTCGAGATTCTCCGTACTTCTCAATTGCCCTACTCCGTATATGAGTGACATAGGCCAATATATCTCCTGTCGATCTCTCATTGCGAAAGCCGTATTGATTATCGCTAATTAATCTGTTGGTCTCAAGATATTTGAGTAGTTGCTGATTGACTACACGTTCCATGACTTTGGAGATTATTGGAGGCAAGGCAATTGGGGATAGTTTGAGGGCGTGGTTTTCTTGCCATTTTTCGAACAGGTTGCACTCGAGCGACTTTCCAAGAAGATGAGTAAATCCCTTTTGGGTAAGACAGAGGAGAAAGTCTGGAAACAATGGGTGTTAGTTCGTTGGCGCAGTTCTTTAACATGATGACAGGTATTCCGTCCGGTCCTGATGCCTTTTGCGTATCTAGTTCTTTGAGGATTTTACGAATATCACGGTGATGAAACTTAACTTCTGCCATGGTAGCGTTGCTGTTTAATATTGTGGGGATAGCCTTGTCCTGGGGGACGGACGTTTAAGGTAGAGTGTGATGAAGACATTTTGGCGAGCATGTTTGGTCTTTCCTTGGCTGTAGTCGCCGTGATGCCGCGTTCGTCTGCCGAAGGTGAGAGAGACGTTTTTGTAAAGTTATTACTTACTGCCTTTGCTACCGATCAGAAATTCCTGGAGCCACTGGGCATTGCAAGAGTTTATTCCTGATCCTAATCTGATCCTGATTTTAACTGATAATAAAATACATAGCTATGCTATAACTCAATTAAGCGAGCACAAAAATGTAGGGCTGTTTTTTTTTTAAATAATTTAACACTTTATAAATTTACCCAATATTTGGTGCCTTTCTTCTATAGGATTTAGGGAAATACTAGGTGAACATTTTAACCATAATGTTTCCAAAAAGTATGACTGTATAATAATTTATTCTGCTTGGGTCCTTTCAATATATTGTATGTACAGCGATATCTTAAGCTTAGTTATTATTGATCTTTCTATGTCTAATGCGCTTAAAAAGACTAGTTTTACACCTGAAAATATATTTATTGCTATTATTTCAGAAAATATTTAATTGGTACTTCTTTTGCTTCACTAGTAATGGTTTATTAAATGCTTTTGTCAATTCCTCATTCAAATGCGCTTTTTGTTTGGAGATACTTCGGTCGTGCAGTGCGAAGGATATTTTAATTAGGGAATAGTTAAAATGTAATATACCCTAGGCATTTAATTTTACATTAAGCATTAATCCCTGATAATTTTGGGAATTATAAACTAATTATAACCTTGTATACGTTATAACGCCCTCTCTAATGATACAATTATTACGCAACTTTCACTCTCTAAAACTAAGATAAAATTACCCTTCTAACCGATTTCCATTAAGTTTCCCTTAAACGTTAACAGTAAGGTTTCTATCACGCCAAACCTTTTGTAAATTAAATTAGCTTTTGTATTGCAGGAACATCATCGTTCACAAAGAGAGCAGTGGGAAATACGACAACTCGACAACGACTTACTGCAACAAAGACAATCAGAAAGGGAGAGGGAGCGCGAACAGAAGGAGTTGGCCGATCAACGACTCATCTTGGTGGATGAACAGGATGAGACTAATTTACAATCCTTGTAAGTAAATAATTAATCATTTTATTACACACGCATTGTCTTTGGTAATTTATTGTTTACTCTGGGACACCAGATGTGATAATTTTATTTAAAGACGTGATAAATTAATGTTTTTGTGAGCATGCAACTCCACAACTGGCAGATTATAAGACAGAATAATATTCACTGCCACGAGGAAATAAATCCGTAGTGAATGCCAACTTGCATACATGCTGCTTGCATTCATAAATGACTCCCTAAAAATACTTATCTCTGAGATAAGCAGAGCAAAAACTCTTAAATTATTTATTTAAAAATGCCCTTTCAGGCAAGAATCTGATATTCTATGGAACTGTCCATTTTTTGTGTCAAGTTTTATTTCGTACCATGACTCAAAAATTTACAGATTAACCACGGTCAATAGATCTCTTTCTTTAAAAACCGGTCTACAACTATCCACCGGATGCATTTGAAAAACTGTCCTCAGACATCTTCTCTGCAGAATCTACACTCTACAAGCATCAGTTGGGTGTGTTCCCCAGAAAAAAAATCTATACCTGATCCTTGACATTGCCGTTCCAACACCTACCTCTGCCACCAGTATTCTAAGAGCATATCAATACTTGGAAAGCTCACCAGTAAGACCTCCAATGTGCGCCCTCCAATCCAGCCTCTGATCGATCGTTATTCCCAGAAATGACACCGATTTGCTTTAGCTGAGAATTTCATGATCTGAGTTTTTTTAATATTCATTGATATTATTGGAAAAGCATGCAAGCGACTCTTCAAGATTCACCTCAATATCCCTCTCTGATGTTTCGCTCATGATCATAGAAGTGTCATCAGCGTACATTACTACATGATTCCTTACCATAGCTAGAAGTCTGTTGGTGCATAAAATGTATAGAAGAGGTCCTAAGATTGAGCCTTGTCGAACACCCTTTTTTATCAAGCTGAAGTCCGACTTGATTCTTGTCCCTATTTGGTTTGCTTTCACCACACATTGAGTTCTGCCTGTCAGCTATGAGGTCACAAACCCCCGAGCCACTCCACGTACTCCAGACCTTTCCATCGTATCGACAAGCATACCGCTATCGACACTGTCAAAATCTTTGGAAAAATCCAAACACACTGCAACAGCTTTCCTCTTCTGCTTGTCAATGCTGAGTAAACAGTGTTTATTGTTGAACAAACCCTCCAGGGTTTAAACTGACAGTCCGTAATTACAGCATTCCCAGAAATCCAACTGTTCTCTAGCAAAGTAATTTTTCAAAGATCTTACTTATATTAGGTAGCAACGATATTGGTCTATAATATGAGCCAGTGGCTCCGCTATCAAACTTGCTATCTTTTTCACCAGCACTTCATCTTCACCAACTGATGTTTTGTTTTCAGAGCCCCTAATACAGCATACACCTCATGAGCACTTATATCGTCCAGAAAATTAGTTTTATCGGTTGTATTAATCCTTGTATAGTCTGATGCACTCTCTCCTTTGGTCTCTGGACACGTATTTATAAAGTTGCTGCTACTGAATTTAGCAGTTCTTTATCATCTGACAGTACTTTGTCTTTAAATCCACCAAACACTGTCTGTTTCTTATTATCTTTATAGAGGAAGGATTTTAATTAGAGCGAACCTAACACACATAGTAATGTGTGCAATACCCGGCTCCAGGTGTGGAGTTCGTGAGCGCCATCAGTTCTGCCAGCTAAACTGGAAAAGCTCCGCTGATGTTATGCGGGGTTGTTAAGAACGTTTTATTAAACAAGAAAACACAATCTTAATCTACGGTTCGATCTATTGGCTTTTAGTTTTTTTTTAATTTAAATCATTAATAATCTTACAGTGAAACTTACTAAAAACCAAAGGAATGACCACAAAAAATCTATTAAATAATTAATGATGATTGTACAATATGATGATTGTACAATATGATGTTTGTACTGAGACCAATTCTGTTGGTAAGCTCGGTACTGTATGCCTTACCCCTAAAAACTCTAAACACTACTATCCGAAGTGATCATTTTGGTTTCCTTAAAATTAATACATGTAAATCGAAACGTATGAATTAGTAATGACATCAGTAATAAAACCAATAATAATAATATTATCAATCAATAATAAAAGCAATAATAATCAAATCAATCGGAAAAAAAATAATAAGAGCTATCTTAAAGCTCGACCTACAATAATAAGATAATAAAAAATAATGGGTAAGATACCACGTTAGATCGGTCCGAAGGTGGGCGAAAGCTGAAGAAGCTGCAAGCTCAGCAGCTGAGGTCGAAGTACGTCTGCCCTAAGGCGAGAGTGGGACTTCTCGGCTCGAAGACGTAAAGTAGTAACTAACAATTAGTCTCGAATTAACCGGTAACCAAGAAAGCAGCAGCAGTATCTCAAACCAAATCCACCATCCCAACAAGTTAAAACGATCAGCCTGAGACTACAAGCGAAATATTCAAACCGAAAGTAGTATATGAATTTTACCGATCTAACGAGGATCAAAGGTAGGTTATTAACTCAGCTCTTAAATACAGAACTGCAAGTAAACATAATTATATAATATTACTAAACAGAGTTAAACTAACAGCTCAATTATTCTTAATTTAGTGGTTTGAAAAACCTAAGTGAGCCAACATATTATCCCCTAAAATAAATACAGTCACAAAGTGCTGGAGAACAACATAAGAAAAAGGATGATCAGAATGGCCACCTACGGCCACAATAGTGTTACAAACGCTAATACATAATATGTAATACTAATCGTATGCATATTCAAATTAATTAATATTAATAAATGCTGCAAGGAGAATCCCGCTAAACGTATTAAAAACAAATCAAATAAATGGATTTATAATAATTTAATTAGGTTAATACTCATCTTCTGTTGCTAAATGCAGCATATAAGATAAAATTAATAATCTTTTATAGTGGCAAAATTAGACTGTTACAGTCGCTTTTCGTCATTTTATTAATTAATGTCAGAACTTGTTATGTATTCATTGTTATGCAATATTTTAGCCTGCCTAATAACCCTTCTGAGCACTTAAGCATAAGTTTCACAATGACTTTTGCCTACCTCGTTGTTTACCATTTGTCTAAATTACTGACGCTTTTTTCACATGATTTCCTTAAGGCCGCCATACACGATGCAGTTTACCGGAAGGCAGGACTTTCGATTCGCAAACCTGAAGCCAGCCTGTATTCTGGGCTAAGGCATACACGTTACGTTTTATTCGGAGGGTTTTGTTCAGTTTTTAGTGTGGTGCGAAGCGAAAAGTTATAAACAAGATCTAGGAAAATGGTTTTATGTTAGTAGAAGTTGCTTTATTATCTAAAAAACAGCAAAAAATAAAGCGAAAACGTTCGAAATTGGTAAAACAGAGGTTAAAAAATCGACAAGTGAATTCGCATATGCACCTAATAAACGAATTACGACTGGAATCTGATAACGCTCGGTCTGTACCCATATCTTCACAATACACGTTTCGACTTGCAAGCAAAAAACCTAGCCGGAAGGTAAATAATCAAGCCCTGACTGTTTTTTGGGAGGCTGAGAGTTCAGGCCCGGCCTTCCGGCCACTACGACCACTAACGATACAGTTTGCCTTCCGGTTTGCAAATCGAAAGGTCCATCTTCCGGTAAACTGCATGGTGTATGGCCAGCTTTATGCCTGAGGTAAGTCAGAATTTCGTTTTGTTTTCCCGCAGTTTTGATTTACATTCAGGAATTATCCTGGTTATGACTGTTATTATGTTGTTGATAAAACTTTCATAAGCCAACTCTACCTCATTGACCTAACTGAATAAACCGTTCCAAGACTCATCCAAAAGTTCCATACGATACTCTTCTAACTTTGTTTTGGTCTAGAATCTGCTTGGTATGGGTAGATCTTATTTTTTCTCAAAATTCACAAAGACTCTGTTTGAACAAATGTCAGATGAAGTCAATTTGACATTTTGACTCGACATATGAGGTTGACACAATAAGTACGTTTCCTATGACCATCACTTATGAAAATGGCATCTTTTTCAAGTCTATACTACAAACGGCTATTTATTTCACTTCAAAATGTAGGGTATGTGGGCTATATTATTTGATATAATATTTAATATTCTATATTTTTCCTGTGGTATACTTACAAGTAAATTTAGATGACCTGAATAATTTTTCCCACGTAATTTCGCAAAAACTTTCCGTTATCGTCTTCCAACAAACATGCATTTTGGTTCAGGTTGTTTTGAAACTCGAGTCGAATCGATGAGTGCTGTTTGGCGATCTTCCATGTGGAAACTGCATCACAGTATTGTTTTGAAAACAGTCTGAACAATAGTGCTTCTTAAGTTGATTATTTCCAAATACAGTGGCAATCTTTTTAATGAAATTGTCGCCTAACAAAGCGAAAAAGCCCAAGACGAATGAAACATAATCAGACAAGGTATGATTGCATTTTATTTAATTCAGAAAGAAATGTGTGTTTTTATAAAATGGCGAGTTATTAGATATTGATGGATTAAATATAGAGTTATAGAGGGTGTTAGTTTACCGAACAATTTTAACAGGTGATTGAATAATGAAAATATGTGTTTTGTGTAAACAAACGGAAGATGGTGTTTAACTATTTTTTTAGTTTGTCCTATCTATTTCAATTAATTAGATTTTTTTGATATAACTAACTGTTTTTTTTTGTTGTTGACTTCTTTGGTTATCTTTTTATCTTATGTAGATAAGCATTTATTTCATAGCATAGCAGCCTGGATTAATTCAACGCTCGGTTAATCGAATGTTCAATTAATCATTTATATTTAGACCTGTTTAGTTCATATTTTGGCAAATGTCCACCGAACCGTGGAATATATGAAAGAGTTAACTACAAAACTACAGACATTGTCAAAATTTAGTTCAATTTTTTCTACAAGGGCGATCCATGACCAAATTGGATAAACAAATTTGTCCGATTTTTGATTTCTCAAATATTTTCAGAAATTTAAGGGTTTTTTTCAACATTTTTATCTTTCGAAAATTGTCTTTTTACATTTTTGTAATCAACCAAATGAAAATTTTTCTTCCTTCGTTTGACTTAGGGCACTTTGTCCTTGAATGTTGCCACACTCTTTTTCTGTTTAATAGCAGAGAGTAAGTTTATGTTGAAATATGTTGAACAAGTCAAAGTTGATTACAAAAAAAAAACAATCAGTCGTATGAGAAGAGGCAGTGTAACGTGAGTGTGCAAATTACCTGCTGCTCAGAGAGAGATGGGGTTCGGTTAAGGGCACCAGCGACTCCCTACCAGTGGAATTGCAAACTGCTTTTGATGTCCCAGGTACCGCTCCTCAATAACTGATTTAATTTAAAACAAATTCGCAAATAGACTATGTGGTATTAAGCAACAAAAAACTAGAATTTAACAAAACAATGAACACGTTTATTAAGAGGTTGTCGTTGGTCGCAGGAGTAACAATATCCTTCTATTGAAGTTTAGTGAAAGAAATTAATCTAATTTATTTATATCACTGATAATGGTAGTTATATTCAATTCACAAAACTCGAATAACAAAAGAAAAGCGTAGGTGTCAGTACACTACACTAATAATTAAAAGCAAGTAAGACGGTACCCAAGTTTTCCAGTATCTGATGCTCAACCAATCAATTGATCAAAACAAAGAATTAGATGAAATAATAAATTACTATTTAAGTCACGAGTTGATTCACGAAATAAATTAATTAGAATCAATCAATGGATCAATTAGCGCAGACAATTGAAATCTGTTTAATAAAATCAGCTGACAAGTGAATAGGTGAAGTCATATGTCAACAATTATTCAAATAGTGTATATATAGAATGCAGCGAAACTAGTTAACAGAAAAATTAGCAAACTAAATTCAATAACCGCACAATGTGATGTTAATTAAATATAATTAATTAATGATTAATTGGTGCAGTAATTGATCCATGAATATGGCAAGAAAACATGAAATTAAGTTAATTAAGTTAACTTGTAACGTATCACCAATCAATCACTAAATAGTAAATGCGCGAAAACAGGTAGGTAATTATGCAATTAAGTAAGTTATTAAATATATTCAATGAAGTCAATTAAAAATGTGATCAAAACAATCAATTAGTCATTGTCAGCTATGACAATTTAAAGTGCGATAATCAATGAGCATTCAACTAAGTTATTAAATAGATTTAATGAAATCGATCTAAGTCAATATAACTATAGTAAACCCAGATAAGATTCAAAAATTACGTAGGTAAGTGACAGAATCAAATTAAATTAAACAAAAAAAACTGCAAGATGATTTACCAATTAAAGATATATGTGCTTTAAAACTTTCAAGATGTAGAGTTCACAGTTTTTAAATTAGTAAATACAGGTTTCATTATGATCTAAAAAAACTTAAAGCTTAGTAAACTCATTTCAAGTTGTGGCCACACATCGATGTTGCTATATTATAATATCACTCGTGTCAGTCTAACATATACTAAACAATAATTATCAACTACAACTAAGAAATACTGTTCAATTAAATCATTTAGCAGCGATATATATCTCTGTGTGAATCAACTCAGTAAAACATAATTACAGTTATTGAAGAAATATAAGAAAATAAAAGTCTTATCTGTGAGTTGGTGGCTCTTCGAATCGGTACATCAACCACTACTCTCCTAGGTTCCAGTACGATGTACTTCGACAACTTAGATTGGTTCTACCAGTGGCACTAAAAGTATCCAATGGGTTTACAAAAATGAAGATGATACACAATTATCAATTAGAAGACGATAATGCCTGACAATATCATCATTAGCCTATACTGTCCACTGCTGGACAAAAGCCTCTCTCATATTTTGCCATTCTTTCCGGTCATGTGCCTTCAGCAACCAGTTTCCAGCGAGTCTCCTTATGTCGTCACTCCATCGGGCTGGTGGGCGTCCTCTGTTTCTGTACGCTTCCACTCTTGCTCTCCATTGTAATATTTTTTTTGTCCATCGACCATCGGTTACTCTCGCCACATGACTTGCCCAGTTCCACTCCATACGCAGAATGGTCTCGACAGCATCTCTTTACTCCTGTGTTGTGTCTGATGGTTCTATTTGGGATTCTATCTCGGAGGGTTATTCCCAGCATTGATCTCGCCTTCTTACGTTGCATGACTTGTATTTTCTGCATGTTGTTCTTGGTCATTGTTAATATCTCTGAACCGTATCTTAAAACCGGGAGAACGCATTGGTCAAATACCTTCTTTTTTAAGCACCTTGGAAGACTGGATCGGAAAACTGTTCTTAATTTTCCATAAGCTGCCCAGGTTAAACCTATCCTATGCTTTATTTCATGTGTTTGATTGTCTCTTCCAATACTTATCTCGTGTCCCAGGTATTTGTATAGACCTACTTGTTCTATGGTATTGTTGTTAATTTTGATGGAATCACTCAAGATGAGATTAGACATATACTAAATTTTTGAACTATTTATTTCTAGCCCTACCCTTTCTGCCGCCTCAAAGAAGGTGTTCATCGCATAATAGTTATTTGTGTATTTAGAGCGCAAAGTAACGGATTGCCGCTTGAGAAAGAATGTTACTGCGCGACGCGTAGCGGAGCGCAGTAATCTTTCGAAAACGGCAATCTTACTTTGCGCTCGAAAAACACACAGAACTTTTTCTACAGCAGCATTTTTTAAAATTAAATGCACATTTTTCTCTATACTTATTCTGAAATTTGCGAATGACTGTCAGTTTTGACATATTATGTTCGGGCTTCGGGCATATTTAGAACAGGATTGCCAGCAACAAACTGTAACAAACGCACGACTGTCATTTATTTATCTTCGGTTTCCATGACCATTCAGCACACTAGACGGAAAAAGCGAGAATTTCCTTTTCCATGTTCGCGCTAGAGCGCAAAATAAGGGTCCACGGCATTAGTTGATTTTGCGATTTCATTTGAATTTAGTATTTAGTTATTTTGCGCGCGGCTGTAGAAAAAGATTATTATGATGCAGAAATTCTATTAATGCAGTTCCTCTTTCATTTCTTTCTCCTAAACCATATTGTCCTATGGCTGTTTCTGCTTCATTCATTTTACTTCCAATTTTGGCATTGAAGTCACCAATTAATAAAGTGAAGCGTGTTTTTCCTTCCTGTAGGGCAGTGGATATATCTTCGTAATAGTTTTCAACCACTTTTTCTGAGTTGTTGGGGCCTAGGTCTTGATTATTTGTACTGAATATTTTGTATTTAGCTGATGAATTATATATATGACTCGCGAGCTTATTTTTTTGACGTCTACGATTTGTTTGACGTATATTTTGTGAACTAAAAATCCAACTCCTCTTATAGCTTTTCCTTCTCCTACGTAAAAGGGAACATTTCCGGAGTTTAGGGTGAGTTGATTTCCACCTATTCGTCGAACTTCACTTAGCCATATTACGTCCCATTTAATGTTTTTAAGTTCTTCTTCTAGTTCTATCAATTTATCATCTGTTGATAATGTTCTTGCGTTGTATGTTGCTATATATAGCGGTTGTTTTCTATGATGGTTTGTTTTGGCAATTTTAGATGTGGTTAGTGAATTTTTGCCTTGACAATATATGGGCTATCAAAATTAAGCTTCACTCATAGGCTCACACTAAGACGAAAGGTACGAAGAAAGGAAAGAGGGAAAAAGTTAAGGTGAGGAAGGTAAACACTAAAAAAAAAGAAAAAGCGGCTAAGACAATAGACAATCCAGTGGTTGCAGGTACGCTGCATAAATTCAGTCCAAAATCCCCAAAACAATTAATTATTCAATTAGTTTTACCCTTAAATTTAACACCAATCAGAATATATATACAAAATACAACATCGATAACTCTTCAGTAATTACAATTAAAATTTGGTACAGCGACCTTAATTCAGCAAAAACCACAAAATTACTATAAATTGTCCAAGGAATTTATAGGTCAACAAAAAAAACTTAATGATAGATAGAAACCCGATAAATTGAAGTTATTTCGGCAGAAACCCCAAATTTTCAGATTATTAAATCAAGGACAGCATTTTAAGTTTAATGAGAGTAATAAAAAAATGTTAGAAATCAGCACGAGTTACATTCGTCAATATACGTGGCTTAACAATTACCTTCAAGTAAGTGTTGGAATTTCAGTGGTCAAGTGGTAGGGCTTAAAGCCTGACCAACGTGCCTTCAACTTCAGTCTAGTGACAAACTCATTCTATAGGAAGCATATTAGTTTCTGGACAATATCCAAAACAAGTCTCCAAAATATATATCAAAAACAAAAGGCAAATGTACAGTTGGATCGTAGAATCCCAAAAAGATGGCCTGAAAATTTTCATATGGGCTCCGACTGTTTTCACTTAAGACATTGAAGCGAAAGAACAAAGCACGACCCAAAATTCTAGCCTCTCACCTCGCCTCGGTCAACTTTCTGTTCTAAAAAGATTGTCTAAGGCTCCGTAAATGTACCGCCAATGGTACTAATCGGGCACTATGTAACAGAAAACTTGGCACACTTAAATATGTATTTCGGAGCCAAATAAGAAAAAAAAAAGAGATGATAGCAATGGCCAAATCGGCATATATTCGAACCATCATTTAAGAACAATTAAAGAAATTAATAAATTGCAGCAAAAAATCTAATACAATTAGTCAATGAATTAGTACCGACGTTATTTTGAACAATTTCCACAGTACTCCATATTACGGATGCGGCATGAAGCACTGTCACGTGTGAAAAACATTAAAGCAGGTACCAGGCTAGAAATTTACTGCATTTAACCGTTATACCTAATAGATGGCGCAGTGATGTCGAAATTCGATTAAATATTCGGGAACTTTATTTGGCAACGAAAACATATCAAATGTGCCTAATATAACTCAAATTTAAGTTAATTTTAAATATACGAAATTTAAAATGTTACAATGTTACAAATGACGAATGACGAAAATATCAATGAAACGTGAAATAATTATTTCTGCAAGAGATCTGGACAGTTCTCATTGTAAAGAGAGGTCATAACATAGATATTCAGCAGTATCAAACACCTCTCTTACCGTTTGGTGCTCCTGCGGTTTTACAACTGTCAACATGCTATTTTTTTAACAGTTTCCACTGTAAAGAGAGATTATAGCATGGATATTCAGCAGTACCAAACGCACCTTTTGAACTAACCTTCCTTCCTTTATTTGAGCTTCCCTACAAGATTCTTCTCATATTGTTTGATGTACCTATCCCGCGGTTTTTACAACCGACAACAAGCTATTTTTTAGTTATTTTTTAAACAGTGTTCATTGTAAAGAGATATCATAGCATAGATATTCAGCAGTATCAATCGCACCTTTTGAATTAACCTTCCTTCCTTTATTTGAGCTTCCCTACTAACTTCTTCTCTTATCGTTTGGTGCATCCCGCGGTTTTTACAACCGACAACATGCTATTTTTTATTTATTTTTTTAACAGTTTTCACAATCGACAACATGCTATTATTTATTTATTTTTTTAACAGTTTGCACTGTAGAGAGAATTTGAATTAACCTTCCTTCCTTTATTTGAGTTCCCTACTAAATTCTTCTCTTATCGATTGGTGCATCTCGCAGTTTTTACAACCGACAACATGCTATTATTTAGTTATTTTTCTAAAAAGTTTTCACTGTAAACAGAGATCATAGCATAGATATTCAGCAGTACCAAAGGCACCTTTTGAACTAACCTTCCTTCCTTGATTTGAGCTTCCCTACTAAATTCTTCTCTTATCGTTTGGTGCATCCCGCGGTTTTTACAACCAACAACATGCTAGTTTTTATTTATTTTTTTAACAGTTTTTACTGTAAAGAGGGATCATAGCATAGATATTCAGCAATACCAATTTTAGCGATACCAATTTTTACCAATTTTTGGACTAACCTTCCTTCCTTTATTTGAGCTTCCCTACTAAATACTTATCTTATTGTTTGGTGCATCCCGCGGTTTTTACCACCGACAACATGTTATTTTTTATTTATTGATATGTAAACATCTTACGCGGCGGTATGAGGGTAAATCTCGGCAAATGGGACGGAAATGTGGGGACGGAAATGCGTAAACCGATGTGACATCATAACCCAGGCGCATAGAGGAGCAAGCTAATACAGGATGGCCGCGATTGCAACGACTCAAGTGGCGCTTCTAAAAAACTAGCCGCTAGAGCGCTATTAGATTTTCATGTCCATGATATCGATATAGAACATATTATGTTTACACATCAGTGTCTCGAGTACTAGCAGACACCCTCAATTTTTTTTAACAGTATTCACTGTAAAGAGAGATCATAGCATAGATATTCTGCAATATCAAGCGCACCTTTTGAACTAACCTTTCTTCCTTTATTTGAGCTTCCCTACTAAATTCATCTCTTATCGTTTGGTGCATCGCGCGGTTTATACAACCGACAACATGCTATTTTTTATTTTTTTTTTAACAGTTCTCACTGTAAAGAGAGATCATAGCATAGATATTCAGCAGTACCAAACGCACCTTTTGAACTAACCTTAATACCTTGATATTGTTTTTTGATAACAGTTTTCCATCAATATTAATGAGGCTCAAATCGAAATCAAGGAGAGCAGTTATACTCACACCGCAGATTATTGAGTGTAAGAGGGAACTAGATATTTTATTGGTGATGAGGAGAGCAGATAACAGGTATCAAGAATCTTATAGGCATAAAACGCGTTTATATAATAACCTTTTATGCGAAGCTCCGGGAATACAATATACTGAGAGAATAATTCAAAGTAGCAACAAAATAAAATGTATCTGGGAAATTGTTGGTGAGATCAATGGTGTAAAGGCACAAAATAACAATCATAATGGATGTGTTCCTGGTAAACCTGAAGATATATGTGATGATTTTAATCAATTTATTCTTGAAGCTGCTCCTAACCTAATGAATAGTCAACCGATTCACATGCCATTCTCATGCAGAATATCAATAATTGTGTGGTCTTTTTTCTTGAAGCCAGTAACGACAAATGAAGTGCTTACAATAATTTCAAAATTAAAATATTAAAAAAGTATTGGATTCGATGAAATATCTCCTAATCTCGTAAAGTACTGTGCTGGCGAAATTGCAGAGCCTCTTTGTCATCTTATAAACAATTCTTTTGAGCATGGAAATTTTACTGATAGTTTAAAGTTGGCACTTGTCAAACCTTTGTACAAAAAGGGGGATAAGTCAGTGCTTGAAAATTATAGACCCATAAGCTTAATATCAACCTTTTCAAAAATCTTCGAAATCGCAATGTGCTCAAGACTTTTACTGTTTTTCTATGATATGAAACTTAGGAGTAAGTCACAGCATGGGTACCTTAAGACTAAATTAGTGGAAACAGCTGTGTTTGGCTTCTGTTCATTAACAAATTGGAACGTGTCAGAAAACATATTATCAGAACCTGGGGTTCCGTTACTCTTCATAGGCTTCACCGCGTGTCTGATTTCTCCTATTAATATACTTGGTCCTGTCAGTTCTTCTAATTGATTCGTTGGGTTGTTTGGTCGGTTGTCATTGAAAAGCTTAATTGCATATTCCTTCCAGATTTCCGATATTCTGTCTGTATCCACTACCATTTCATTATTTTCATCTCTAATAATCTGTGCTGTTTCTTTTTTATGTATCCCGGCTATTTTTTTCACCTTTTAGTGTAGGTTGAAAGTATCATTAAGACGACTGAGATGTTCAGCTTCTTTACATCGTTCAATAAGCCATTTTTCCTTTGCTCTTCTAATCTCATTTCTGATTCTTCTTTGTAGGTCTCTGTACTTGTTATTGTCTAATTAGCTCTAATATTTCTCGGGTTATCCATTCGTTTTTTGTTGTGTGTTTGTCCTTTTGGAGAAACTTTTCGTTTGAGATTTCAAAAGCTTTTTTTATGTTATACCAACATCCTTCCACATCGCTGACTGAAGTTATGGTGTGGAGTTGATTATTTAAGTATTGTGTGTACTCATTCTGAATGTCCGTATGTTTGAGCAGTTTTATGTCGAATCTTTTCTTCTTATTTTTCCTTTTAGCTTTAGACAGACGTAGCGAGATGTTGGCCCTAACTAAACTGTGATCTGATTCGATATCAGCACCTGGCATTGTAGTAACACTGGTTATCAGGTTCTTAAACCTATGATTAATCATGATATAATCTATTGCGTACAATGCGTTGGTCTTTATCTTGAGGTGACTTCCAGATATAGAGGCGACGCGACGGTGTGGTAATTTATACCATGTGTTTTTAATAACCAAATTGTTTTCCTCATAAAACTGGATTAATCTTTCCCCTCTTTCGTTCCTGTCACCTAGGCCATAGTCTCCAATCACAGTTCCTACTCTGCCCCTGCCCACCTTGGCATTAAGGTCTCCCATTAGTATGTTGATTTCATTCGGTTTGGTTAGTTTAAGGCTTTGATCTATTTGTTTGTAAAAGTCTTCTATCTCGTTCTCTGATTTGTCAGCTGTCGGGGCATAAGCCTGAATGATGTTAATATTGATTGGTTTGCCCCGCAGCTGGAGTATTAGAAGTCTTTCAGACATAGGAATAAAGTTTCTTACTGAGTTCTTCAGTTGTTTATCTAGTAGTTTTCCGATTCCATGACTCTCCTGACTGTATCACTCCGTTACCTGGCCATCGGACTTCACTTACTTTTTTTATTTGATCAAACCTAAGCGAGCCACAGATTATCCACTAACATAAAGACAATCACAAAGTGCTGGAGGACAACATCAGAAAAAGCATGATTCAGAGTAGTAGAGAACAGTGTTATATAAGCTAGTACATATTATTATGTAATTCTAATCGTATGTATAATAAAATTAATTTACATTAATAAATGCTGCAACGGGAAGTCCATTAAGCTTATTGACAACAAATCAAATAAATGAATTTATAATTAATTAACCCGAGAGGATAATACTCAATAATTCTTACCACAAAATATAGAATCTTTTGATGCTAAATGAAGCATATAAAATAAAATTTAAAATTTTTTCTAGTGTCAAAATCAGACTGTTACATGTTATTTTTATTTATTTTTTTAACAGTTTTCAATGTAAAGGGAGATCGTAGCATAGATATTCAGCAGTATCAAACGCACCTTTTGAATTAACCTTCTTTCCTTTATTTGAACTTCCCTACTAAATTCTTCTCTTATTGTTTGGTGCATCCCGCAGTTTTTACACCGATCATGGCATAGCTATTCAGCAGTATCAAACGCACCTTTAGAAATAACCTTCCTTCCTTTATTTGAGCTTTCCTACTATTCTTCTCTTATTGTTTGGTGCATCACGCGGTTTTTGCAACCGACAACATGCTATTTTTTATTTATTTTTATAATAGTTTTCACTGTAAAGAGAGATCATAGCATAGCTATTCAGCAGTATCAAACGCACCTTTTGAATTAACCTTCCTTCCTTTATTTGAGCTTCTCTACTAAATTCTTCTCTTAATGTTTGGTGCAACCCGCAATTTTCACAACCGACAGCACGCTATTTTTTTAACCGTTTTATATTTTTCTTAACGAAGCTCTCCAGATGCTTGGAAAATATTCGTTTGGATTATTTAGCCAAAGACTGGGAAACTAGTTCCCATGTTTCAGGCACAGTCACACAGTTTATACCGTACCCGAATCGGTTAAACAACTCTCCACGTGTTTTGAAGCCAAGCACTTCAACCAATAAGAGAGCTAGGAGTTCTTATCTTACGCCTGCGCTCAATGAGTGAACGCTGCCTTTATAAATAAAACATCAGTTCGGCATATATGTATGTCTCTTTTCAATAAGATACCGCCTGTAAGGAGAAAGAGATAGAGATAGTGTTGGCGAGAATTAACCGTAAAACGAGGCACGAAACAGGCTTGTATTGTTCTTGTATTCAGATGAGATCTCGATTATGGATTTTCTGCGCGGCGACAGGATAAGTATGTTGATTAAAAAGGAACCGAAAAGCGAAAACTACCATCTTGTTTGTTTGAGAGTCGGCTTTGTTTGTAGTGCTTTTTGTGGACTGCTTTCGCGAATTTTGTGTATTAGATCCATAGACTTAGTTATATGCCTATGATTAGATCCTAGTTCGACTGTGTCCACGGCCCAGCTGGCCGTATAATTCTGACGTTTTCAACTAATAATGCGCATGCTCGAAATATGAGAATCCATGAAAAAATAGAATTTGGCTTCACTAACATCAAAGGTGCCGGCTCAGAGTTGTATAACTGATTCGGTGACGGTATAAACTGTGTTTCAGGGTTGTTTAATTGATTTTTAAATTAGAAATTCTCTCAACAAAGCCAAGTAGCCTCCATGAGAAGTCGCAGTCTGCTTTTTCTATTTTCCATTAATAATTGCTGTTAAGTATGAAATACTGTTTTTACCGAATGAAAAGTAGGTTGACACTACATATAACAACCTCGAACTTATAATTTTAACTGATACTATGTGTGTAGGGTGGCCCGTTTATTATGGGATGACACCTTATCTGGATTGGATTTACTTAAACTCTTAAAATATTATATTTTTATATATACAGGGTGTTCGCATTTTCGTGGACAATTTTCAACTTCTTTATTTTAAATAGAATACCCTGTATATTAAGGCATTTTTTTATTTCTCAGAAAATGCTAGCCATATAAATGGCTGATGTTTGTAGTGAGTGCAGAACTGATGTTCCAAATGGTGAAATTGTTTATTGTGATAGCTGTAATAGGATTTTTCATAAAAAGCCATGCTCAGGCCTTAATGCTTCTGAGATTAAGGTGATGGAATTAAAGGGTTCTCGCCAATTAAGTTTTTACTGCAAAGATTGTCAGAAGGGACTCCAACATGTACCTCTTTTGCTTAAAGCTTTTGAAGAACTTCGTTCAGAAGTAGAATCTCTTAAAAAGGCAACTTCTAATGTTAACAACGCAAATGGCCCACTCTCAACAGTCTCTACTTCTAATGAACAGGATTTTCTAATGGAAATACAGGAACGCCAGGCTCGTTCTAGCAACATTATGCTGTTCAATGTACCTGAGGGAAACGATATAAATGAGGCGAATAACATCATAAATATATTGACCGATACTCCCCCCGAAATTGTGAATGTTGTAAGAGTGGGAAAACCAAATAAAAATCAAGTTCGTGCCATGAAGGTTAAACTACCATCTACTTATGATGTCCAGATGTTGTTGAGGAATGGATATAAACTAAAAGGTAAAAAAGTCTTTATAGGTCACGATCTAACCAATAAGCAGAGAGATATGGAAAAGGAGCTTTCTGTTGAACTTAGGAGTCGCCGTCAAAAGGGTGAAGATGTTTCTATTAGATTCCGAAATGGTGTTCCCCATATACATCAGAAAAAAAACTAAATAATGTGCCTACCCAAATCAATGCCAGTAGTTTTCATCCCTCTAGAGGTATTGAGATATTCTATCAGAATGTTAGGGGATTGCGAACCAAGCTTGCAACTCTCCAAAAAAGTGTTTTATCCAATTGATATCCAATTATAGTTTTAAGTGAGACTTGGTTGACGAGTGACTTTGGTGATGCAGAGCTTGGATTGTTTGACTATAGCGTATATAAATGTGATAGGAATGTGGATAACAGTCCGGCTAATAGGGGAGGAGAAGTAATGGTGGCTGTCCTTAAGACCTTACAAAGCTCTTTCCTCAGTACTTCCGGCAACATAGAACAATTATTTGTGAAGATTGGTACGGGTACTAACAGTATATTGGTAGGGACTGCATACCTACCTCCTAAGTCTCCAATTTCAAGATAGCAAATTCTTTGTGCTACTAACGATGATGTTGTGCAAAAATACAGTCTTCCCTGCTACATTATTGGGGACTTTAACTTGCCAAGATGTGTGTGGTCAACAGAGGATCTTTGTTCAGTGCCTACATTGTCTCCGAATGCAACTGCTAGTGATGCCGAGATAAACACTCTATTTTCTGAAATTTGTGCATTTCATGATCTCTTTCAAAAGAACGAAGTAATGAATGTAAGAGGTGGTTTGCTTGACCTGGTTTTCTCAACCCACTTGGACACTATGGTCTCTATTGCTGATGAGCTCATGGTTCCAATGGATTTGTACCATCCACCTTTGTGTATACGAACTGCGACTACAATAAACCACAGTCATTCCAATGGACCCCAGTGTAATGAGTTTTATTATGATTACAAGGCTGCTGATATGACTCTCCTGAATGACCTCCTCGGGCAGATTAACTGGAATAAACTATTATCAAATCATGATCATACATAAGTAAGGGTCCCGGTCCAGATGGTATTCCCCCGATTGTTTTAAATTTCTGCAGCTTTGTACTTTCTCGACCACTACACATGATTTTTAACCGGTCTCTTGTCTCTTGCTACGGGTATATTCCTTGACCCCTGGAAAATCAGCTACATCACTTCAGTCTTGGTGCAGGGACAATGCATTGGCCCTTAATGCATCAAAGTGTTACGACATCAGCTTCTCCCGGAGGCGAAATACAATTAGTTATGACTATAGAATCAGCAACTCTGGCCTGTCCCAAATTTCAGAGATCCGTGATCTTGGTGTCATCATAGATTCATCTCTATCTTTCTCTCAGCATGTTGATTTAATTGTATCCAGGGCTTTATCTATGCTCGGTTTTCTGAAAAGACAAACAAAAGATTTTAACAACACATCTTCCCTACGAATATTATATTGTAGCCTTGTCAGGCCAATTCTTGAATACAGCTCATCTGTATGGAATCCTTGTTACACTGGCTACATTCACAGAATAGAGCAAGTTCAGAGACGGTTCTTGAGATATTTGGCATTTAAAGCTGGTATTCCCCCTATAGAAGACTATCACTATGATTATCAATTGATTCAGACAAGGTTTGCCCTCCCTTCACTGTCCACTCGAAGAGAAATTACACATATTAAAATTTTCTATAAACTAGTTAATTGCATGGTTGACTGTCCTTTCTTAACCTCTTCGATTGGCCTCTCAATTCCTGCAAGAAATACTCGTTTCAGATCCTTGTTTCATCAGCCATTCAAGAGGACTAATATTGGCTCCAGATCGTTCTTGTGTAGAACGGCTTGTACTGCCAACTCTCTTCTTGACGATTTTGACTTTTTTAACATGTCATACAGTGGTTTTGTCAACCTATTGCAGCATTATAAGATTAGCCAGTAGTTTTGTCGGACTGCCATTTTTAATTTAATTTAACTTGTTTTTTGCTATTGCATTTGTATTTTGGAATAATTCTAAATGTTCATAAATTTCAAAACTTTCTAATTTTTATTTTACATAGTAAGTTACATTGTGATATTCTTCCCTACATTGTGTTGATATAGTATATAATATTGTTGACTTTAATTTTAATTTTATTGTGATGTTTTATGTATGCTTTTGTATGTTTTAATTATGTTTTTTTTTTGTACTAAAATTGGGTTAGGCCCGTTGATAAATAAATAAATAAATAAATAAATATTTTATATATAATATCCAGATACCTAAGTCTAACCGTTTTTGGCATATTTTGAATATTATGCCACCCTGTACATATGTCCGCTTGCAATATATCTCCATATTCTATCGTATATCGTTATATGACAGCGTATTATTTTCTCTGAAATTCCCTCGTTTATTTAATGGTCATCGTTATCTAACCTTTTGATCCTGTTTGCTTGCTCCTCCTTCGTTTACCGAAATGCATTCGAAGCGGAAGTACATAAAATTTGACTGCAAATTGGTATACATCTTTCGCAATTCCCAATCGGGAAATTGGACAGGCTGGAATCACAACAGATAACGAGCCCGGCTGCGGAAGATACAATAAGGAAAATTGTTTGATAACCTTTTTCACATTTTTAGCAATAGGTTTTTAGTTAATGGCTTAACAGCATTGATCAGTATATTTCACCAACAGGTGATCGAAAATATGAAAAATTGGATATTTTAATGAAGACAAGAAATAAATAAGCTTTTTTTTTAAAGAAGTGGACACAGACTTTTTAAAGCCCTTGTGAGTTCGAGATCTTTCTACATCATTAGGCATGTGATTAAAAGGTTTAACGCTTTCATATATTAGAGATTTCTTAGTCAGTGCGCTCATGGATATTGTCATTGTATTTCCTCGTATTATATTTATTACTAGCAATGACACACCAATCACAGCAATGCTTCCATATTCTTTAAATAGCAAACGGACAGTTTCCAATATAAAAATGCAGGGAAGCGTTAACATTTCCTGCTGTTTAAAAAATGGACTGAAAGAATTACCAAAGTTTGCTCTGCAAATATATTGTTACGTTTAATTTATCCGTGACACCACGCCTTGGTTGACGTGCAGGTTATCTAATTCAGACTGTGGATCGATATAAGTCAGATGAGAATAATAAAGAAGGCACTATGGTAAAACAATAACAACAACTATTCCTATTAGTCAAAGACTAATGAGACAACAATAACAACGTCTATTGGTCAGAGACTTAATGAGTTTACACTATACCAGATTACTAAAACATGCATGTCCTTTCGGTTGAGGTATGGTTTGAATTGTTAATAGGTAATAGTCCCTGTGTATAATAAAGATCTTTGAGAGCGGTGTTGTGTTTTATTTTATGTTTAGGTTTGGTTATTTCGTGAGATAATTATTTAAGTTTCTTAGTTTATCTTAATTTCACTCCGCATTTCAAGTCACTATAACTGATTAACTTTAGAAAAATCACTTGACTTAGAATTTTGACAGATCTATCGTAGATTCGACTTTAGTACTTTTCAGGAAGGTATCCCTTAAGAAATACCATTCCTGTGAACTTTACTTCCCGAGTTGGGTCTGAAGATTAGGATATAGTTCTACTACCTACGTCGTGTTCGCTCGCATTGTTTATAATATCTGCATGCTCTCTTTTGCGAAACAAAGGCGGAGTTAAATAATTATATATTGGCTGCGGAATCTTGTAATAATCATTTGGATATGCTCGTTCCAATGTCAGTAATTGTGATTTTCTGCATCAATTCGCGGTTAAATATCGCAAAACAATTAAATAATCTTCTTACATTCGCAAACTTCAATATAATCTTGCACACCATTGGAATTATTTTTAATGTAATTGATTTGTCTACGCTACTGGGTTGCAGGGATATAGTGAATATGGTTGCAGGTTTCTTGAATTTAATATGAAAAGTTGGCGATGTAGCTAGGCAACCAGCATTGTATCTATCAATTTTATTAGTTTGTGACATAACTAGGTGGTTTGTTTTGACAGTTAAATAATTCTGAATGTCTTGTGAAGGAGATTTGATCGAGATTTTGCGGAATTTTCAAATTAGGAAGTGAGTTCATGTTTATTTAGTTGGCGGTATTTGAATTGAGCTCGTGTCGACTCAGATATTGTAGGTTGATTTCGTGTGCATCCTGCGGAAATCGGTTTTTGTGAGTCTAAGTGAATAAAACCGATGGTAGCTAAAGCACGAGTCTCTTTTGATTAGACCTTCGGGCCTAAAAGGTGATAGGCGGTGACGGAGGAGTCAAAATGTTTTAATTTCTCTGGAAATTGATGGCAGCTAGGCTGGATTGTAATAACTTTTGACTCCATGGCATTTTAGTATGGATTAGCCGACACCTGAAGGAGAGCCGACCAACAGGTAATTATTTAAGTGATGGCGCGTTTTTTAGCAGCACGAGGACGCCATTTTGAAATGTCTGATGTTCGTTTTATTTTATTTTAGGCTTTTAACTCGACTCTTAACTCCACCTAACTCTACTCTAATTTTAATTCTAACTTTAATGCAGTCCTGAATTTGAACTGGTTCGAGTTGAGTGATAGTAATTTCATTTATATGGGCGGATGAGGAGACTGTAGAAGAGGATCGGGAGAGTCTAGGACGCAGTTCCATTCCTAGAATCGTAGCCTGGTGGGTAGCAATGT
>MU182591.1:524138-539482 GCA_016904865.1 Pissodes strobi | reverse complement strand
AGGACGCAGTTCCATTCCTAGAATCGTAGCCTGGTGGGTAGCAATGTAATTGTTGATTGGGAAGTGGAAATTAAATGGTCGGGATGACTCCGTGGTTAGGAAACCACTCAGATGAAGAAGCGTTAGGGGCCCTGAGCATTCTCGTCTGGAATTTCATAAAGATAAGTGATCTTTTTTAGAAATGTTTTCACAATTCCTCATTATTTGATTTTTTTAACAGAAAAACCAACATTTCGAAATTTAACCTTAATTATCTTTAACGTATCTCATATATTTATCTTATCTTTACCGTATCGTTGATTTATTATGTACATTTATCTTATTGTACATTTATCTTATTGTACATTTATCTTACCGTATCTCAAAACGAGATTATATATCTTTAACTTTGAGCTTCGTAACTTGGATTTTGATCTAATCAATCAAAATAATTATCTTTAGTAAGTACTATGTATTATAGTGATTAAAGACTCTGTACATATTCGGTATTATTCTTTGAAAATTTCAATTTGTAAATTTTATTATTTCTTAATTATCTTTACTCTTGTTACTACATAACAAGTAGTGATATTATTTGGCTATATTAAATTTTTTCCAAGGGTATCAAAGCCTGGAATTTAAATTGAAAATATAAATTTTTCACTTAAATTTAAATTGAAGATATACATTTTCCAAGGTTAGGCCTTAAATTTAAATATAAATTGATTTTCTCTCAGAGACGTCTGTTAGATTTTACAATTGTCTCCCAATTTTGACATAGTTTCTAAATACAATATGTCATCGAAGTTCAATATTTTGACATTGATTTGATTTTGCTCGATTCTGAGAATCATTTTGATCATAGTTACTTTGGTTGATTATGTTATGAAATATTCTTGACTTATTAGTGGACTGATTGTATCTTATGGGCTATTAGCTTATCAGGACCATTAATTTTAGGGTCGTGAGGAAAATTTCATATACATTTACCTGATGTTTGCAGTTGCATTATTTGCAAATAGGCTTGACCAGGTTGGCTATCTCATTATATCGTAGTCTTGGATCAGTTCATATTAAATATTGCTTATTTTATCTTACCCATACAGGAGATTGTTAATTGGTAGCTGAAATTTTTATTCAAATGTAAATTTGAAAGATACTCAGGAGAGTCAAAGGTTATTATTAAAAATTGTTAAGAAAACATATCTTTTATTTCTTGCGTTTACTTTCCTTATATCGGTGTCTTATTATGGATAATGTAATCTAACAATTTAGCTTATCTCTTCTTATCGGTCTACTTTAGACCTGGCGCCCATAACTGAATTTTCAGAATTCCAACTCATACTCCTATAGTGCCACCGCAATAAGACGTATCTGAGCAGCCACAGGGTAACTCAAGGAACATTTACCTCTTACTATTATTTATCCAAATAAGTTCAATTAAAATCGAAACAACAATTTAAATATTAGATAATAAAAGTGAAAGAGATTGAAAGTGTTATAATCTTCAAACAGCATTACCTATCTCAAGTGGCTTTCCAGAAGTGAGAAATAGACTGGCCTTGAGACCGCTATTCCCAGCTCATTGGATGCAATCCTACATACAAGTGCACTGCAACATTTCGTCAGCTAATGGTGTAAGTTCTGGATACGGTCATGAGATTTCAATTCGTTCCTAATCATAATGCCAAAGAAGTAAATGAGCGGTTTACTTTTTAGCTCAACACAATCCAAACTAGGACCATCATAACTAAGCTCAAAAACCTAAAATACTTGTTTTGTTGTAATTTCGACATAAAAGATTACGCTCTTCAAATCATCGGAGACAATGTCCATCAATAAATCTTGTTGGTCCATTTACATGCAATAATTTATTTGTTTTCTGTTATAAACTATTCAAGGATGAATTCAACAAGTTAATTGGCGATGACCAATAGGGCTTTCGCAAACAGAGCTATATTGGTCTATGTCACTCATATATGGAGTAGGTCAATTGATAACTACAGAGAATCTCGAGCGATTGCGTTAGATATTTCGAATGCATTTGACAGAGTTTGGCATGACGAATTGCCCTACAAACTGCCGTCCTGGCTCGCCAGTTTCCTTAAGAACCGATCTCCGCACGTTGCAGTTGATAGACACATAATAAACACATTCACCATTGGAGCAGGAGTGCCTCAGAGTGCAATACTTTCACCAACAACTCTATTCCACATCTATATCAATGACCTGCTGACTGAAACCAATAATCCTGTTTATAGTTTTGCAGATGACAGTACCCTTGTCTATCAATTTAGATCAGAAAAACCTATACCAGCGACTGAGACTTGTGACCGTAGACAGGAGCAGATTGCAACAATTAACCAAGGTCTGGAAGAAGTTGAACCTGGGGCGACAGGAATTTGAACCATTTCAATGCAACACATCATTATGGCAGGATCGACCATTCTTTCATCCTCGACATCGTTCGGTCTTTGATTTTATTGATCTCGGCCTGATACAAATGTATACAACCTGAAATACACACAATCCATATTCGTTCGCACTATTCTTGGGCAATGCCGCAAAATGAGTAAGTGAAACTACTTGAAAGTGATACTCGCCCGTTTCTATGAGCATATCAGCAATAAATTATCTATTGCAAAGAACGAACTATATCAGCCGTATTTTACGTATAAAATTATATTAGTGGTAGTATTAGGACACTATACTAGCTCCAATTTGCTTTCCGATTGTCGTTTTGATCGATTTATTAATTAGCTAATAATATCTCATTATTTTCCAAATCCATAAATGTTTTCATTGCATGTCTTCACAAATTATTAAGTTACGTTATTTTATTATTTTATGAATTTAATCTGCTAATTTAGATAGTAACCATTTTAACCAAAATTACACTAATGCAATTATGGCATTGTCCATTCCGCTATGGCATTGTATCGCGCTACAGTGACCTGCTTAAATTGTCAGGCCAATACTCATATACATCGCGATCGCTAGCGCGCGTCCGCGTCGAGGGTTACACCCGACCAGACCAGCAAAGGCCGTGCCATTCCTGTGGTAGCTCGTCTCGGGTGGTAGTTACAGAAATCTCCTATCAGGGAGACTGGAAGCCTCTGGCGATAGTCCGCCCCCAGGCAATGGAGGCTTTCGAGGCAGAATTAATAGATGTGAAATTATTAAAACAAGACCTCAGAATCTTCAAACGAAGAAAGGAATGGACGGGACTGCTATTCGACTGAAAACGAATTACTTCCAACTTCTATCAGCAACCAAGTGGGGTCTCAATCAATATCGTGTTGATTTCAACGTGGAAATTGACGATACAAAAACACGCAAGAAACTTGTCCACATTGGAATCCAGCTGTTTAATGTGACAGGTTACCTAATTGACGGTACTGTTCTGTATACTCCAAATCGTTTACATCTGGAGGCCTGCGAATTTGTCGTCGCGGATGAAGTCACCCATTTATTATTTGGTATTCGTTATACATAAATACCTACTATTTAATTTGTATTTTCTCATTTTCCGTGTCATTTTCTATCTAAGATATATATTTAGTTAATTGTTGCCCTTAGTTTAAGAAAATCTCTAAAGCAACGTATCCAAATGAGTGTGATGTTCGCTAATTAGAAAATACAAGTTATATTTAGAATTAAGTTAACAATTTCTTAAGTAGTGTTCGAGTATTGAGTAATCAACTCAAATATTTCTCATTATGAATTTTATTTTATTCAAAGCATATCCAGCCAAACCAGTTATTTTGTACGTAAATTGCTATCTAATCCCGTAAGAGAATAATATTTAAATTGAAACATAAAAGTTTTATCGAATTATCAGCCTCGAACAACTGTCAAAAAATAAACAAATTGGTTTCTGGATGTAATAAATGAACACTGACTTCGTTATTTTATTGATACTCTCTTTAATATTTTCAAAATATATTTTCGATACCTTTTGACCTCTCACTACCAAAAAATAAAATTTCTTCTTTTATTTTATTATTATTTATTATTAGAATGCGTATGTGATTGCGATAATAATCAATTATTGGTAGGTCTTTTAAAATTTTGCGTTTTAACAACTCGCAATTGATGTTGAAAGTGGGATTACTACTTGCCATATCTGTATACCGTTTTTCACATTCACTCTCTGAGGTAATATTTGCGACAAAAATCTATTGTTGTAATCTAAGGTATATTTCACCTAGAAAATATGTCATACCAATTGAATAAATTAGCTACTCATGCAACTACTAATTATTGTAATAACCCCGTACAGAAATATAACGTGTACAGTGAAATTCAATGTAATAAATTACATTATTTTAACAATATTGCATAACCTACAAGCAATTTCTTTCAAATTCAAATTCAAAATCTTTAACTAATCTTTGATAATATTTATATATATTATAATGATGTGATAATACATAGAAGTTATTTTATTTATATGTAAAAGAATCATATTCCATCCTATCGGTACTTAAATATATAATATGCAGCTAGCATTTAATTCAACTCGATTCCGATTTCAGTCCGATTTGTCATTGTTAACATTTATTAGTTATATGTGTATGCTGGCATATACCGAAGTAGCCAATCTCGACGTAATTATGCCCTATTCGCAATATAAGTTAAGTACCTTGTGTTGTTGAACCATTGTTTCTAGAATATAGAATTACGAAATTCTGATTATTTTACTTCAACATTATGTGGATATTTAAATGAATTTAAAACTACGCTTCTTTTTACTATATACTTCACCTTCACTTATAATTTATTTAATTTATATGCTGCGATATTGAAATTAGTTTACATCATTTTGAATGGAAATGTACAAATTTGCAAGATTTATCTTATTTAATTCATTTTCGCTAATGTTATGTTATTGAAATTCCTTGTATATTTTAGCATAGGTACTTCTCAATTACGTATAGCTTCTTTTATTGGCACTTATTTATTTTTCTTATCACGGGAGGTAAAAAAAAATATTTTCAGATTGACTATATTTGATTTTTAGTCGAAGCAATACGGTTTTGCCGATCTTTACAATTTTAGTTAAATTATAATTTGTGCATTTTTGTGCATCTACTTAAATACGATTTGTCCACTAATTTCCAGAATTTATTCATTAACCATCTTTTTAACATAATCGCCTATAGTGCCTTGCCGATTTGATTCGATAACATAATACTTTTACTGCAATTATTTGATTAATTGTGATTAATTAATATGTTTATATATTAAATATTATAAAATAGAACTATGGTGCTTGCTATAATAGACAGGAGTTACTTAACTCTATATATTGATTATATCAGGAACAGCGTTACAATATTGATATCTATGATAATAATAATTGATGATGATACGCAGTTACTTTACATTACCAAATATGAACTCTAATCAGGTCAGCGTGTATTGCTATGGTGTGCAATAGTATGCAGTTTATAAACGGTGTTATAATAATATTTAATAGTTACAATATCCAGTCGATGATATGAAGGGTATATACTTATGCCATTACAGCACTACCCGGGTGTCTCGATCAACAGCAATATGTACTGGCATGACCACCGCAAAATCAGCCTCGCAGAAGCTTGGTGCATTATTTCGCAACAAAAAACTGTGTACACCGCAGCATTTGTTCTTGCTCTACAAAGCGCAAATAAAACCGAGCTTAGAATATTGCGCACACATCTGGGGTGCCGCACTTAGGCATGCCCTAACGCTGCTGGATTCTATTCAGAAGACAGTTGTGCGCCTCGTCGATAACCTGGAGTTGACCCGGTATCTGGATAGTCTGGAACACCGCAGACATGTGGCCCAGATCTCCTTGTTTTGCAGATATTCTCACGGCAGAATTTCCCAAGATTTGGTCCGCCTCATCCCCCTCAACAACACCTGTCACGACAGACAGTAAGAGCGCACCCCTTTGTTGTACAACTGTAAACACCTAGAGCATCGCTTTGCAAGGACTCCTTTGTTTGTCGCACGGCATCCCAGGATATCTGTTTCCCCCAAATTACAACCTACAAACTATTCAAGAACCGTGTCAATCAACATCTCCGCACACGCACTACTCGTCGAGTCCCATAGGATATCCCTTTAGTGTGTATGTCATTGCCATAAAATACTTGAAAACTTAAAATATCCGTGTTCAAAATTCCATGGTCAATAATTAAAAGTTGTCCAACTGTGATTGAGTTGTTTCGCTTATATTACACACTAACAAATCCAATTAACAGAATCGATTTCTTATCGCGTTGAATGGAACCTTTTAAAGTGAAATATGTTAATGACGTAAACTAAAACGGGTTGTAGATGAAAGTTATATTTACGTTTTTCTCCGCAGTAAAGCCCGATCGATAACATAGGAAACAAAATCTTATCCCGACAAAGCGCCTTATTCATTTTGCATTGAACGCTGATAAAATTAAAGTTAAAAATTCTTTTTCGAAGTTAATGAAGTATCTCGACTTCGGGTAAAAGTTTTGTCAGCTCTTAGTTTCTTCCATATTTATCTGTGGACTTTCAAATTTATGTAGAGATCTATGAATACTGAAAAATGTCAAATTGGGAACTAAAAATTAAGTTTAGAGATGGCATCTTTATTTATGAAATGCGCGTTTTCTTCTGACAATATACAGCATGTTCCACTAAAAGGTTTCTTCCTCAATACCTCAGTTGTTCTTTAGATATCTTTATTCATCTGTGGCGGACGTTATGCACTCATATTGCGCTAATTATTGCTGAAAAATTAAATATTTTGTTTTATGTAGGGGTAGGCAGGCAAGATGGGCGATTCTAATTTTGAATACTTTATGGCAAACATTACATGTTATTTATCTTATCACAATGATAATAATTTTAAATTAGTTCTGATGTGGCAGCTGCTGTAAGCAATGCTGAAGTGCAATCGAAACTAAACAACCTTATTAATATTGAAAAGGACAAGAGACTGACTCAGGACTGTTAAATTCAAATTCAAATTTAAATAATAAAAAATATGCTATCAAGGGCACTAATAAAAATGTCTCTGAAATTACTGCTGCAGCGGAATGTAGATGGATCTATATTGCTAATCTAAGTACAGAATCTACAGAAGAACAACTGAAGCAATATATTACCTCTAAAAAAATATCGGTTCTGTCCTGCTCTAAATAATCCTCGGGTGGCCAGTCTAGTGCAAGTTTTAAAGTATCTGTGCCTCCTAATGATGAATCTAAGATATATGATAGTAACCTGTGGCCAGAAAATGTTACTGTAAAACCTTTTTTGTCCAAAGAGAGGCAGACAAGCGGGTGGCCCCAGAGGTTATCAAAATTTTCGACAGGAACCAAACAGACGTTAAGCTGAGTAGATCAAAAAACATAAATATATATTGTATATTATCAGAATGTAAGAGATCCAGGAACCAAGTTAGTCGATTTAGCCAACAGTGTCTCCTTGTGCTCCTATGAAATTATTGTTTTCACTGAAACCTGGTTAACTTCAGACTATTATGATGCAGAGCTGGGAATTCAAAACTATACAATTTTTAAAAAAGACAGGAATTATGCAGCTTGTGGAAATACAAGAGGTGGAGGTGTTCTTATCGCGGTAAGAAACAATATATATAAAAGCTCATATTAGTTGATTATGAATCAGTGTTACATGAGGAACTCTGGGTATCTGTTTCTATAGGTGGCTTTAAAAACTGTAATTTTGTGTCGTATATTTCCCTCCGCAATGTAGGCTAGATGAATATGAGTGTCACTGTAATGTAATAGAAAGTGTGAGTGAAGAATGCGATAAGCTGTATATTTTGGGTGACTACATTTTACCCCATCTCCAACTCTTGGGGGAGGAGAATATCGAATCCACTTACAGAAATACTGTTGCTGGTGACCTGATTATAAGTACCATGTTTTTTTGTTAATTGTAGTCAATTACACCATTACAACTCGAAGAGTTAGTATATGATTTTAAGAATGCAAACTTTACTGTGATTAACAATGTTTTAATAAATGTTAATTGGGATCAACTATTGGTCGATGATATAGACATGGATACATATTGTTTTATCGGGTTATTTACAATTGTAAAGAGTTATATGTGCCAAAGATAGCAATAAGAAATAATTTTAAATTTCCTTTATGGTTTAGTCAAGACCTCAAGAATTTAACTTTTGAAAAGAAAACTGCACATAAGAAATTTAAATCAACTAAGTTAACACAGGATTATTTGTCTTTCAGTAATCTTCGTGGCTTATGTAAGCAGAGAGCTAGGGATGACTACGCCACCTACTTGCTAACTAATCAGAATGACTTAAAAAATTATATTAATGTATTCTGGAAGTATATTAACTCTAAAAATACAAATAGTGAACTACCCTCTGTTGTTAAATATAATGAAAAGCAATTTGATGATGGTCTAATGTTTGGGAATGCATTTGCTAATCACTTCTCTAGTGCGTTTATTAATCTTAATTATTTAAAGAACTATAAATTTAACTCCTGTCTAAATGCTAGCAGTTTATACATGAAGATATCAGAATTTTTTTATAAGCTTGAAAAGGACCAGGACCAGACAAAATCTCTGGTTTATTTCTAAAAGGATATGCTTTCTCACGCTCTCGTCCTCTCTGGCTCATGTTGAGTAAGTCACTGCAGACTGGATCAATGGAAACGGTCATATGTTGTCCCGATTTACAAAAATAATGGTGATAGGGATAAAGTAGAGAATTATAGGCTTCTTTCTTTGATGTCACTAATACCGATATTGCTTGATTCTATAGTTTCGGATTATTTAAACGATATATTTAAAAATATTATTGCTGCCCAGCAATATGGATTCTTGCTGGGCAAATCCATCACAAGCAACCTACTACTATACCATGAACTTATTATGGAAGCCATGAAGTCTGGTTATACTACAGACTCTATTTACACTGACTTTGCTAAGGATTTTGACAAGCTTAATATCAACATTCTTATTAAAAAGCTTTATGCCTACGGTGTACGGTGTACGTACGTACGTACGGTGTGTTGCTGAGATGGTTTGAATCTTATCTCTCCGAATGCAAGCAGATTATTAAAGTTAATTTATCAGTACATGCATATTAATGTTGACTCTGGGGCTCCACAGGGCGCACATTTGGCTCCAATCCTGTTTAGTGTGTTTTTGAATGATATTGTTCAGTGTTTTGAGTACAGTGGTGTTTTGATGTATGCGGATGACATTAAGATCTTTCTACCAATTATTGATCCAGATTCTGCTCCAAAATTGCAATCTGAGCTTGATGGCTTTTATGAATGGTGTGTTTGTAACAGAATGACATTAAACATTGAAAAATGTAAATATATACAATATAGCAAGTCAAAAAACAATGTAGTTAACAATTACCACATAAACAATAACCACCTAGAGAAAGTTGAAGTTATAAGGGATCTTGGTGTCATCTTTTATAGTAAGCTTACGTTTGGGCAATACATTGAAGTTTGTAGAAATAAGGCAATGAAAATGTTGGGATTTGTAAAGAGAAATACAGCAGGCTTCAATGATATCACAGCCATATGTATCACTAGTGAGGCCGCACCTTGTAAATTGCTCTACCGTTTGGTCCCCTTATTTTGTTACATATCATGATATGCTAGACAAAGTTCAAAGAAGGTTTCTCAGGTACATAGCATTTAAGTTAAACATACCGGTAGAGAACATCAACTATAATCAGCTCGAGACCTTTCTTAAAATTGGTTCTCTTAAAAGTAGGAGAGATTCCGCTGATGTAATCTTTACTTATAAGTTGATCAACGGCTCATGCAATAATTGTCCGGTGTTACTAACAAGAATAAACTTTTTTGCTCCTACTAAGCCTCTGAGAGAACATAGACCCTTTGAACTACGGCTAGAACAGTGCGGTAAAGAGGTTAATGAAAAGTTGTAATAATTGTAAATTAGATTTATTTAATATATCACTGTACAGATTGAAAGAGTTCCTTAAAAATGGCAATAATAATGTGGTTTGTTGATTGCTTTGCATTGGCTATAGGTATTTCTTTTTTTGTATTTTATTTTTCTTATTAAGTATTTGTCACTTTTATTCTATTTTGGATTTTATCAATTACCTTTTTATGTGTTATTAATTATCATTAGTTTTAATTTAAGTTATAGTGTCTATCCTGATTCTGTAACTGATTGGGCTATGCCCGTGTATTTGAAATAAATAACTAAAATATATTGTAGTATAACGTACCCGGGTCGATTCAACATAGTTGAATCAGATAAGTAAAATTGTGGTTTGCCTTTATTTTGCCAGTGATCGTCAAATTAGATTAAAAAGAAGTTGATTAAAAAGAGGACCAATACCTACGTTGTGTTATTATTATATCTTGCACAATTTTACTCACTCATTATGCGCTTTAACGGAACACTATTAGGGAAACTTGAGGGAAAGGTGCGTCATCTAAATGAAACCACAGATTCCTAATACGCATAATTTATTAAAGAAAAGCGTACGGGACTCAGCCTGGAATTCACGAGGGGAAAGAGTAGGGCAGAGAAACCCTCGATCTTAATTCCTAAACCGAATTATGCTGTATAATCTATTAGTATTATAATTAATTGAATTACTGTCTCCCGTACCACAATTTGTAGTTCTACACTTATAACAAAACATTTAAAACTGTAGAGATAGCTCTTCGGTCGGGAATTTAATCCGAGTCTCCCGCGTGCCAGACGCGGATGTGATAACCACTACACTACCGAAAAGGGGTGTTAGTCAGCCAGACGCCGCTGGAGGGTACTGAGGTCCTGGTTACGGAGGCTACTCAGCTAAAGTTGAAATTAGGGCCAATATCTCTAGAATGATCATTACATTTATAACTAGGATATTCTCCCGTCAGGGTAGGAAAATGTTAGTAATTTCACAAAAGCTCTTACTTGCAATCACAGTCATACTAAAACCAAAATTCCAGCACGAAAAGACAGCAAACAATACATTTTTGTTTTCATTTAAAGCAGTGTTGTTCACAGCATAAAACGATTTCATTAAATATACACCATCAAATATGAATCATCAATGAGAATAAAAGAAATAATAATTGTGCAAATTATGTCACTAACAATATCAAAATATATCCACGTGTTATGCCATCAAATATTAATTATCAATGAAAATAGAAGAAATATTTATGCGAATTATGTTAATAACAATATCAAAATATATACACATGTTATGCCATCAAATATGAATTATCCATGAAAATAGAAGAAATGTTTACGCAAATTATGTTAATAACAATATCAAAATATATATTCACACGATATACTATCGAATATGAATTATCAATGAAAATAGGAGAAATGTTTATGCAAATTATGTTAATAACAATATCAAAACATATACACATATTATGCCATCGAATATGAATTATCAATGCAAATAGGAGAAATATTTATGCAAATTATGTTAATAACAATATCAAAATATATACACACGTTATGCCATCAAATATGAATTATCAATGAGAATAAGTGAAATATTTGTGCAAATAAGGTGTATAACAATATCAAAATATATATACAGGTTAATACCATCAATTATGAATTATCAATGAGTATAAAATATATAATGGTACAAATTATGTTAATAACAATATTATAAGTTTCATTTTACCGACTTGTAATGACATAATATTGCAACACAGAAGCAAAACAATTCACCAATATAAACCGTACACCCCGCTGGTTTCTGACTCTCTCTTTTTCATTCTCCAGCAATACCTTTCGGATCTCCTCCAAAAAACCTCGCAAAAACTCGACTTCAATTTATGACTTGTTTTTATCTTTTACATGTATAAGGGGTGTCTCAAAATATACACATATATAGGGTGTCTCAAAAATTAATGTATCAGGTCTAATGAAATAGTATTTTAAAGATGCGGGTTATCTCAATATAAATAAATAAATTAAAAGATGCATGTAGCAAAAGAATTAAAAATGGGGGCAAGATAATATTGGCACTATTATTCAACATGTAACCAAAAGTAACTTCTTTTTTTTGATATTTACACAATTATTTTGAATTGGACATATTACTGACATAACATGATACCCTTCATCGTCGTCTTCCTCGTCGGACCAGTGTGCCCATCGAATGCATTTACAACATTCCACCCATCCCTCGGTTGATTCTGAATTTGCCGTAAAGACAAGTTGCCGCCTCTTCATTGGAAACTGTAAATGACTGTTGGCATCGTGTTGGCCTTTGAGAGGAGAAGTCAATATGTTCCTTCACTTTTTCAATTGAATCCATTCCTCTTTTTGAGGTTTTTTTTTCTCAGATTTGAATCGTTTTCGCTTGCTTCTAACGCATCCTTATATGAAGTAGATCCCTCCCTCTTTCTCGGTGCTTTAACTATATCAAAATTTCCAACTTGAATTGGCACGATATCTTGAGGAGATGTGATTGGCGGCATAAAACAGCTAGGCGATGGTGATCATCTCTGGACGAAAGTGGGTTAGAGTGATCTCTTGGTGTAGGTGAGTCATCTATATCTGATGTAAAAGAATCCAGTGGATGCATCTAAAAGCACCCAGGCATAGGAGATGAAACCCTAGCACTTTATGTAGTAATGTTTTCAACACCTGGCAAGCTTGAAGCTCTTTCACTTTGATTTGAAGAATTAGTACCTTCGTTATTCTACATGCTGGAATTCATAGAAGCATTAACTTATATATTGTCAAGGTCAATTGAAAACTTGACAAAGCGCATGAAGGCAGATTTATTCCTCGAAGCGTGGAGCATTTTTCAATTATGTTAGATTTGTCAACTTCATTAATGTCACTAAATTAGCATTTGTACAATTTACCTCATGGGGCCAAAATGTCTAAAACTGAGGTAGATAACTAGGCAACAATTTGTCTCACAAATTATGAAATACGCCTTTCTGTGGTTTCCGCTTCAACGAAGTCTGCATCGATGAAAATATTTGGATCGCAAGGCCATATTGTAGTTTTTTGAAACCCACTAATGGCTGTCGTCATAGTAGCTGCTTTAATGAAAGAATTTCCACAACGCGACTAGGGTTTGCTCGTGGCCAACCACTTACTTCCGCCATATATAAATACTAAGTGGCCTCATACAACTTGTATCGAGAGGCTTGAAGCCGGTGAGAGAGTGAGGCAGGACGCATAATAGAACCACCTCGCGTTGTTTAGCATAATCGATGACTTTCAGATTTTTCGTATGAGTATGATGACCGTCAAGTATCAGCAAAACTGGAGGTTCTTTGGCAGTTCCAGTAAAAGCAACACATTTTAAAACTAAGCCGAAATGATATATGTTTGTATCCAGCCGCTTGGATAAGATTCAGCCCATACTCTAGGAGTCATTCTTTAATTCGATTTTCATTATCTTTCTTGGCTGTATAAAAATAAATGGCTTCTAGGCAGCATTGAAGCAAACTTCGACTGTAACTATAGCGTCTCTTTCTGCAATAGTCAAGATGCTACTTGCTTCCTGCCTTTCTTGGAAACCACTCTTGTTTTGGTTTTGGCACGACAAAAAATACCAACTTCGTCACAATTTTAAACTTTATCTGGCATATAACAAGCTGCATTTCTTCTTCTATAGAGGTTCCATGAGTTTTTTCTTTGACGTGAAGCGCCATAAAGTTTTCATCATTCTCGAACTTCCCTGTCTAAATTTGACTGAGGCATGCAATAAAATTGTGCAGCTCATCTGTATCCTAGATGGACATTCAAAACAGCAAAAATTGTTTATTTAATAAACCATAATTTGGTTAGATGAATGTCAAATTACAAGTTGCGATATTTTTAAGCGACTTATTGAAAGACATTGGCACGCTACAAATCCCCACATGATATGACCTGTTCGTCAACAAGGTTGACTTTTGTATCAAGATAAACTACTTTAAATCAAGTAGTAAAGATCCTGTACATAACGCTATTCGAATAAGAGGGTATTTAAATCCTCATTTTAGAAACCGCTGAATATGGGGCTATAAGGTGGCCACCACGATCTCCGGATCTAACCTTCCCAAATATTTTTCTTTGAGGCAAGCTAGAAAATAAAATTTATAAAAAAAAACATCTGAAGGCGAGAAAAGCTTTATCAAAGAATTCTTGAGATATTCGCAGAAATAGAACCGCTACGCATCATGAATGGTTCAAAATCCGTTCGAAAAAGATGAGTGTATTAAGAACAACGGAAGAACTTTCGGACATTTGCGATAATAGCAAGCCACAATAATTAAATCAATCGCCCGGAAAAATAAATGAACTAATAAAATTAATGAAAGCTATCTTAAAGCTCGGCCACAATGCTAGGTTTATAATAAAATAATTCCAACGATACCCTGTTAGATCCGAAGGACTGCTGCTGAAATGGCTGCAAGCTCAGCAGTTGGGGTTAAAGTGCCTCTGCCCTAAGGTGAAACCCTGTGAAGGCTTCTGGCACCGGCAGTGAAACCGGTCGTAAAACCCGGTCATGAAAACCCTCTCTTGAGTTGGAGGGTTGCCTGGAGGATCAACTGCCTCGTTTTTATCAGATGAGCTGAGAAAGCCTCTAGAAATAATGGAAAATAACCGTTAGTGTCATGACTGTCATGGCAACCATGTGCCAGCAGGCAGTAAAAAAATTAATTCCAGAAAAATCTTACCTTGTCCAGTATTATAAATCGGTCGTGTCAAAACACAAATGAGTATCCCCTAGGAGGGTAGACACTTTTTACCTCTCCAGTAGAAATTTCTAGAACAACGTTAAAATTAGGCTGGAGTGTTGCCCGGCTTCTAACTAAGCGCCGGAAGAAGGGCGTGCTGGCAATTGTCTCGTAGCAAAGCCAAAAAACAAGCAAGCAAGCAAAACAAACCTTGACGGTTGTGAGAAAATTAAGGAAAAATATGGAAAACCATGGAGAAATATGTGAGGGATATGCCCTAAATCTCTAGAGCACTATGCAATCTATGCAGAAATCAACAAGTCTTAGAAGAAAGTAAGCAACAGTTACTAGTTTTTTACTATTAAAGAGAAAAATAAATGTAATAACTAACAATTATTCTCGAATTAACAGGTAAATAATAAAGCAGCAGCAGTATCCCAAACCAAATCAATGGCCCCAGCAAGTTAAAGCCATATCAGCCTGAGATTACAATTGAAATATTCAAACCGAAAGTAGTATATGAATTTGAACAATCTAACGAGGATCAAAGGTAGGTTATTAACTAAGTTCTTACATATAGAACTGCAAGTAAACCTAATTATTGTAATATGTATTAATAAGAACAGTTAGACTAATGTCACAATTATTCTTATTTTAGTTGTTTGATGAACCTAAGCTAATTTAAAGTAAAATAAA
>MU182591.1:440962-524038 GCA_016904865.1 Pissodes strobi | reverse complement strand
TCTTATTTTAGTTGTTTGATGAACCTAAGCGAGCCAATAGACTATCCACTAAAATAAATACGGTCACAAAGTGCTGGAGGACAACATAAAAAAGGATGATCAGAATAGCCACAACAGTGTTAAGTGTTATAAAAGCTAATAAATATTATGTATTAATAATCGTATATAAAATTAATTAATATAAATAAATGCTGCAACTGGAAGTCCATTAAACTTGTTGACAACAAATCAAATAAATGAATGTATGTTTAATTAACCGAAGAGGTTAATACTCAATAATTCTTACCACAAAATATAGAATCTTTTGTTGCTAAATGCAGCATATAAAATAAAAATTATAATCTTCGAAAAATAGACTAGTTAAACCCAAATATTTCATTCCATAAGTAAAGAAACTCCAAAGTTGTTTTTATATGTCTTTGGTAAACTCATAGTGGTACTCTGTGAACGAACACCTCGAATAGAATCCGCTGTTTCTTTGTCAAAATTATTAGTTGCAAAACGTTATGGAAAATTAATTAACGCTTTAAATTTAGTTGCTGATATGTGTCATGCAGCAGAAACATAATTTAGATTGTTTGATAAAACAACAAATATTTTTAACAAAAATATATAATATGTGTGCAATGTACTAGTAATAAATACCATAAAGAAGTTGCCAAGTGGCATATATGACTATTTTGGCGATCATATTTTTGAAGATTCGTGCATCGATGGCCACTGCCATGAATTTAATAAAACATGGGGTAACCCAAAGATCCCAGGCATTCCGTCAAAACAAAATACGAAGTATGAACCTCAAATTAATTTTATTTCGTAATTAATGGTATTTATATTTTCCCTTGTTTCTTTATATAATTAGTATTATTCCCAAGTAGACCGGCACGGCGGCTAGCGATACCCTGTAATCAGTCCTCTAATCAATTATCACTTAAACGTAAATTGTTCCTTTCCCGCGATCTGTAACTTAAAATTTATTTTTTTAGTTGTGTATATTTCAATATTAACAAATTTTTCTTTTGTCTAGTCATTTTCATTTTTGTAATGGGTTATTATATTCTCCTTGACAGCAGGCTTATTCTGACTTTAAGCAGGTGTTCCCTAAAATGTTACGCCTATGGTGAGCAGCCGGGAGAAACATGACGCAGGCGCGTCGTTGTGGCCGTACATGAATGAAATGTTTGACGCGCTTCAGCGGCCATCTTCATTATTTTCATTTATTACTCCATCCCCTCTTCACGATAATATTTCTAATGGTGGCATGTAAAGCCTTTATACTGCCACTAACCGATATATTCCTAATGACTCCTTCCACTGCGACCAACATAAGCTTTCATTTTTAGTACACCGTATGGTTAACTTTCCTCTCAGCAGAGATAGATTTATTAATGAAAAGGAAACAATTAGGAATATAGCGAAAGTTAATGGTTTCAATACTAACTTAATAAATAAACTAATTAATAGGCATTTATTTAGAACGACCATTCGTGATTCCACTTCTTTTGTTAATCAGGATGAAAATACAAAATATGTTTCGATACCGTATAATCCTCAATATACTAGAGGATTCCAAAAAGTTTTTAAGGAAGTAGGTTTAAAATTAGTATACAAGACTGAGTTTAACATTAAGAAACTATTAGGTGGTCCAAAGGACAAAATTGAAATGTTAGAAAGAAGTGGAATATATGAAATTGTATGTATGGATTGTAACCAAAAATATCTTGGGCAAACTAGAAGATCTATACAAACGAGATTCAAAGAACATATAGGTAGCTCATTTAAAGTATGTTAGAACAGAAAAATCAAGTGTTGCTGACCATGCTTTTGATAATAATCATAGAATAACAATTAAAAATTTAAAATTAACTCATAATATAACTGATAGAAGGTTATTAGACGCATATGAAAGTATGGAAATTATTAAATGTAAGAATAGGAGTTTAAAGGAGATAGAGGGCCTATTCCGTATAGTCCATTATATTGGTTAATAAGCGTGACTAATGGGATTACAGGATTCGTTCTTTTTGGTTCCGCTTGATTAAGCAAACAGTAGTGTAAAAGAGAGTTAGGTAGGTTTTAATTTAAGTCTTAATCATCTCCTGATGATGCTAACATGGTTAACGAAACGCGCGTCGAGTGCAAAAATTCTGTTTCGGTATTGTGGATAAAACTCTGTTTTAATGTAAACCTTTGGTAATTTATGAATGACCTGCTCTGTCTATTATTTTTTTATATGTCTTTGGTGCAGCATCAGCATCTTTTTTTAAACGCTGTGGCGAGGTAGCGTCTGTATTTAGATATCTTACTGTTAAACTTTAAAATACCTACGTCTTTTATGACATAATTATGACTAATAGTCATAGCTTAGGTTTAGGTATGAAAGCTTAGGTTTAGGTATGAAAGGATAAAATTTACTATATACAGGAAATTCGTCAGTTGTTTTAATACGATGTTTGACATGTTTGTTTGCTGAAAGTTAAATGAGAATTTTCGCTTTGGAAAATATCTGAAAAAGATTGACATAATTTTTCTATGTGATATTTTTCTTTAGGGTTCATATGCCCCGTCCGTATTAATCTAAAAAATGTTTTAAAGGTTTAAAAGTGAGTGGGTCTATATCAGGCTCTTCGACCGCGACCTACGGTCTATTGTGGCTTATTTCTTGAACCCATTATTATTAACACCCACTCTGCGTTGTTTTTGCCGGCGTCCTTACCGACGTCGAACCACGTTGTTAACCATTAAAGCATGTACACACAAATTTAATACTCGTTGCTCAAGACAAATATGTTATATGTAGCGCGGTTTTTATATGCATTGATATTAGGATGGAAGCAGCGTCGCTTTTAGGTAGCCGTAATGTTATTAAAGAATATAATCTAATTTTCCTTATAGAAAAATATATACTAATTTGCTATAGAGCGCGCCCACATATACCTACTCTATTATACTGAACTGTAGTATGTTCGGTTTTTGTTATTTATTTTCACCATACGTGAAAAAGAAACGCGGATAGACACTCAGACCTTATGAGATTTTTTCATTTCAATAGCAACGCAGTTACGTGTTTGATGGCACCGTAAGGATTTTGGACCACTTCAGCTGAGTGATTAGTATTTAACCTTTGAAGAACTTTGAATTAAAAAATAATTTAATATGGTTTCTTTTTTTTTCAGCAGAAAATCTCTTCTCACAAAGGAAAGGTAAGTTTATATTATCATTTTATATTTAAGTCATTACCCAGGTAGTCAGTGTAGCAACACACACAGGAGGATCAGAGAATGTACTCTGAGTTGCATATTTGATTTCTTATCATTAAACTAACCCTCCAAAAATGAAAAGTGCAAAGTTTCTGGTCGGTATAAAGACTTAATTTTTAAATCATTTATGACCACAAAGGTGGGGGTGGTAATTAACTTTATAATTAACCACGTTAATAGTGGACTGTATCAAAATGTGGGTTTTATTCATAGGGTGTGAATTGAAACATGTATTTTAGGTATTATATACTTTAATAATGCAAGGATTAATTTGCATTAAATATGATTAATATAATATAGACAATGATTTCTAACTACTTTCAAGCATTCATCCATTCATACATAAAATTAAATAGTGTACATGAGGTTAACTATTACTAAATGTGTAACAAAACTTCTTGATTATTGAATTTAACAAGAACTTCTTTCTTCACTGAATTTAATTAACTTTATTTCAACTAACTGGATCCTTGCTTCACGGGTGAGTGTTTTGTAAGGCACTAAAATCTAATTTTACGTACCGGCGCGGACAGGGAGAACAGAGCAGGAAATTACGCAGATGTGGATATATTTGAGAGGGTAGAAACATGTACTTTCTTTATTTGTCATATTGTTGTTTACACAGCAATCACAACTTGCTCTCCAGCGGTTGTTTCATATAATGGAATCTATTCTACCGACAATCCAGGTTCGGACTAAGGAGTAATTGAAATGTGAAGCTTTAAATACACAAATTGTTGTTTACCTGGGGTGAAATAAATTTATGTGAGTTTAGTTATGGCTCATTTATACTACGAGCATACAGAGTGTTATCACCAAACTATAGGGTGAAAAACGATAAGTTAATACACATGTTGGGGTGTTTCCTCAAAAGTTTCTTTTCAAATATATAACAAAATGACTAATCGAAGTTTCTATGTAAGGACCTGTTCAAAATTAGCTTAAGCTGAGCTTAATTAAATTTGGACTTATAGTAGTATATAAAATGCATGTCGAGTTTGTGATTAACTGGATTTACCCCAATAACAAATTTCATTTAATTATAAAAATGATTTGATTTTATTATAAATAGATTTTATTTATTGTACCGAGTTTGTAACTTGACCACTGAGCTGTTACCCAGTACAAAGAATAGTCAAGTATGGAAAACAAAAATATAACCATTATTTTTGACTGTGTTTTCAAGAGTACCGAGAAGATTTTACTTTTGTTGAAAATCGATTTGTTTGAGTAAAAGATCGCCCACACATTTTACGTCACGACCTCGTTCGGGTAATCACTTTTCCGAAGAGATCGGCGATGTTTATAAACTATTTATTGATAAATATATAATTCTCGGACAGTTTAGGAATTTATTTTTAATTACCATTTTATTGCTTCCGGATCGGATGTGCAATATATTGCGGATTCCTAGAAAAGATAAACACTGCTTTATAACCTTGGTCGGTTAAGTCACTTTAAGGTCAGTATGACATTAATAGGTGTTTGATATTCAAAATACTCTTGGGGTAATAGCTCCGCCTTGTGATGCAGTTTGGACGCCAGACTGAGCGCATATACGCATATAGGCTACGTTTTGCAATTCGCAGATCGGGACACTTGCCATCACCGAGTTGGTGGATGTCTTCATCTAAGATGCAACCGGATCATATGTGAATACAGTACCGCCTTCAAAATACATTCGAGGTATCCATTCCGGAGAGAACGAGTGGAACAGCAATATACACGATATCCAGCGGCAAATTCAGACCTGCTATATAGACGGGTCGAAGACTGCAAATCATAGTAGCTACTACGCACTAGGCAGCTGCGCCTCCATGTTCCAGGCGGAGGTGTATGCTATCCTGTAGTAGGCAAGAAAAAAACCATAGAAAGGCTATGGGTGAATCAGCGGATTCTAATTTTTCAAAAACCATTTGAACATGTTTTCAAATCTAGCCTAAAATTCCTATCTAGAGTTTTCGGGGTCCCTAAAATTCCGATCTATAATAATCGAATTTTATAAAAACTAGCCAGCAGATTTCGACCAGGTTTGTGTTAAAATTCATAACTTTAATTTAGACAACCGATGATGTTAAGTTTTTGTACAACTTCTCTATATTTATGTTATTTGCGGAAGTCATATGTCAGTAGTGGGGGTAAGTTCACGAGCCAAGGGAGAAAGACAACGCCTCTTCACGTTCTAGAAATAGAAATCACTTGTTCCCTGGCTCTCTTCCAAGTAAGTCGATATAGTTCGCTCTCCCCATGGCACTCGGCCATTGAAGTTGTTCCCTGATTCTCTCACAAGTAAGACGCTATAGTAAGCGTTCCCTGTGGCACTCGGCCATGTAAGTAAACTCACTCGTATACAGTCACTCTCTCAAAAGCCGACAAATAAACGGCGTCCTTGGCACTCGGCCAATATTCTCTCTGCTTTATTATAATATAAAGTTTCCCACAAGTGCTATTTCCATTTCACGTAGTGTAGCCTACCTATGCGATCCCTGCACAGCGTGTTTTTGTTGCGTGTATTAAAACCGCATTTCCACAAAGGCATCCCTGTCATACTCTCTTCATAAATTGAAGTTTTCTCTTACACACTCATACAGTGTGATGTTTGCCAGTGCAAAAAAACTCTGCAAGGTAAAATAAACTCTTGACGCCATTGCGCTACCAACAGAAGTTATTTATGCATATGACTGCATAATATTCTCAATCCACTCAAATTTCAGTTATTCTTATTTGCAAGCAGGTGAAGTACATTGTAGGTAGAAGCTAAGGAGAGACTTAGTAAGTGTTTTTAAGTGACTTTCCCTGTGTTGGAAGACAAACTGCTCAACGATTGGTCGTCAATTGGTGAATATATTGTACATAGTAGCTTATTGTAAACATTAAGGTAATATTTATCGTTTTATTATTACTTGTATATTACTGTTTTTCATCTCAGCGTAATCTCAGTTAATTAAGCTCACACTGAGTGGTTCCGCAGAAACTTTAACAAACATTTAACTGTATTTAGCTGCAAGGTTGTATTTATAATCGTATATTTTGTTAGGATTATAATTGTTTATACAGTTCTTTAGTCTTATAAGTATTGTTATTCTGATATTGCGTGAAGTCGATAACCTAGCACCCACAAAAATTGTTTATATTCTAGCACAGACAGAATTAAATAGGTACCTTAAATGTTTATATTTGTTTATTTATGAGTTTTAAGTTGTTTTCAGGTAAAATAATATATTAAAATATTCATATAATGCTAAAGGCTTTTGGTTTCTTTTCAAATTCACTTTAGAACTAGTCCCTATGGTAATTTATACTGCCCATGTGCAGTCTCTGTTTGTTTAGAAAATCGACCAAGATCGAATCTACAACACTAATAAGGTCTGGAAGTCGGGCGGCACTGAGGCTCTATTCTCAAGACAGGTATGGAAATGCCTCGAGAAAGTACAGAACCGGGTAGGCCGAAAGAAGAGAAAAACTGAACTGGGCGTCGAGTCACTGTGGAATTTAAAGCAAAGAACATGCTGATGAACACGCAAGATAAGAGTCAGAATCTAAAAATTCACTGGCCAAGAACTAACTATGGGGATACTTAAGAGTATGGCCCGAAGAACTACAGAAATTGATAGGCCGAAAGAGTGTAAAACTGATCTGGGTGCCGGATCTCTGGCTAACCCAAACTCATAAGAAGAGGATCAGAATTCAAATTCACCAATCTATAACTGGCCGTTAGAATACCTAAGAGTACGATCCGAAGCCATATTAAACACTGAATTCAAGAAAAACGTCGTCAATACTAGATTAGCGTTCTCAGACATTTATTGGCCTACCAAGCCAAAATTAGAAGAAATTACTCGAGGTACTACAGAAACTGATAAACAGGAACATAGCAATTGTGGGATCGAAGACAACGAAATGGTTGACGAACTCGTAAGGAGAGGATCAGACTCCAAATTCACCAACCCAGAACTGGCTATGGGGATACCTAAGGGTACGATCCGAAGCCATATTAAAGACTGGTTCCAAGAAAAAGACCGCCAATGCGGCACTAGCGCCCAAAACATTTACTGATCTACTAAGAAATGCCTCGAGGAACTCCAGAATCTGTCAGGCCGAAACAGAATAAACTGACTTGAGTGTCGAGTCACTGTGGAATCAAAGGAACAAAAAGGCTAACGAACTTGGAATGAAAGGGTCCGATTCCAAATTTACCTGCCAAGAGCTGGCTATGGGAATACCTAATAATACGATCCGAAGCCATATTAAAGACTTGATTCAAGAAAAACACCGTCAATACTGGTCGAGTGCCTGCACCCAGACATTTATTGCCTTACCAAGCCAAAATAAAAGAAAATACCTCAAGAAAATACAGAAACTGACAGGCAAAAGCAGGGTAAAGTTAAGGTGGGTGCCGAGTCATTGAAGGATCCAAGACAACGAAGAGGCTGACGAACTCATAAGAAGAGGATCAGTTTCCAAATCCACCAACTCAGAACTGGCTATGGGGATACCTAAGAGTTCCAAGAAAGAGACCGCCAATACTGCACTAGCGCCCAAAACATTTACTGATTTACTCAGAAATTCCTCGAGGAACTCCAGAATCTGGCAGGCCGAAACAGAATAAAACTGATCTGAGGGTCGAGTCACTGTGGAATCAAAGGAACAAAAAGGCTAACGAACTTGGAATGAAAGAGTCCAATTCCAAATTTACCTGCCAAGAGCTGGCTATGGGAATACCTAATAATACGATCCGAAGCCATATTAAAGACTTGATTCAAGAAAAACACCGTCAATACTGGTCGAGTGCCTGCACCCAGACATTTATTGCCCTACCAAGCCAAAATAAAAGAAAATACCTCAAGAAAATACAGAAACTGGCAGGCAAAAGCAGGGCAAAATTAAGGTGGGTGCCGAGTCATTGAAGGATCCAAGACAACGAAAAGGTTGACGAACTCGTAAGAAGAGGATCAGTTTCCAAATCCACCAACTTAGAACTGGCTATGGGGATACCTAAGAGTTCCAAGAAAGAGACCGCCAATACTGCACTAGCGCCCAAAACATTTACTGATCTACTAAGACAAAATATGAAGAAATGCCTCGAGGAACTCCAGAATCTGGCAGGCTGAAACAGAATAAAACTGATCTGGGTGCCGAGTCATACTGCGGAATCAAAGGAACAAAAAGAGTGACGAACTGGGAAAGAAAGAGTCAGAATCCAAATTTACCAGCGAAGGGCTGGCTATGGGAATATCTAATAGTACGATAAATACCAGATTGCCCCCAGATATTTATTAGCCTACCAAGCTAAAATAAGAAGAAATGCCTCGAAGAAATACAGGCAGAAACTGAGCAAAATTGATCTGCGCGTGGTGACTGTGAGATTGAAGGGAACAACAAGCTGATGAACTCGCAAGAAGAGGGTCAGAATTCTATAATTCACTGACCCAGAACTGGCTGTGTGGATACTCCAAGTTATATTAAAGACTTGATTCAAAAAAAACACCGTCAAACCCAGACATTTATTGGCTTACCAAGCCAAAATACAACCAAAGGATTGTTGAACGTAAAAGGAATCGGCTGAGCATCATAACAAGCTCTCTGAATGGTCATGCAACCACAAAAGAGCATATGAAGAATGGAGGCAACCGCTGCAGACTCTTCAATACGGAGTGAAAAACGGTCAGCACACATTATATGCGGCTGCGAAGCATTGTGTCACAGAGGACAGTATATTTATGGACAACCAAAAGTTCACCTAGAAGATCTCAATAATCATTCCTATAAGAGAGTTGTACAATATTATGCATTGAAATGGTTGTCATAAGCTGTACAGACTTAGCACAATAAGCCTATTAGGCTGCACTGCTGAAACAGGGCTGGGTGATCCTGTGAGGGGGAAAAACCGCTTAGAGTTGGCAAATTTCAGACATATCTGAGCTGTATTGATCTATTTTAGAAAAATTGTTTTTTTATTTTATTGTTTGTTACTCTATACTACGTAACGATTTAGATTTTTAATGATTGTAATTAGTGTTTCTTGAGTTTTGTTCATAATTTGTGCGATATATATTGACTCATTCAAAGATATACTTTATTAGTTTATTGTATTGAAGTTCTAATTAGAAATCAGAAAACTTAGCTGTAATGGATCCAGCTATTAAGAAGCCGTAAGTTAAGCCAGACTAGATGGGTGATTCAGACATCGCTTCTCTAGTAAGGAGTATTGCATATTTTATTTCAGTTAAGGTTTTAAAAACGATACGCTTTGCGGCTTGAAGGGTATCTTTTAATTGCTGCTAAATGGCATTTAAAATTCACGAATGGGGTGTAAACACACTGGTACTGCGAGCTTCTGAGATCGAAATTGACGGTGTTTCCGATATGAGAACCGGTGGTTGAGTACTCATTAAAAACTGCGCCGAATTGCGGACGAATGTAATTGGGCACAGTTACAATCTGCAACAAATTGCCGAACAACGTTAAATATACGTACAGGGTGATCCCCTATAATGTCGCCCCACTTTAACTTATTTATTTTAAGTGTCTCAAAAAAATTAAAAGTATGGTTATGTAGGTACTGAAAAATACTTTTTTTTCTGCGTATAAAGAATATTGGAAACATTATTAGTCTACAGGGAAAAACAAAAAGGAAATTTTTTTCAATGGAACACCCTATATATGAATTTATTTTTCGATTCCTCGTAAAATTCTAAGCATATTTTATGTATGATGTTATACCTCTAGAGTTAGTAGTTTCACAGCTATAATCAGTTGAAAGTCGGCACTTTGGCTAATTTTATCTTGTCAGCAAGAAGGTCATTAGAGATGGAGTAAAATGAATTTCACATTCCTATCTTAAGTTTCCAAGAGCTATCTATCGGTGCTAACTGATAGTACCTACCGAGGCACCAGATTTGGTACCCATGGTACCGCCTGCCAGTTAGTACCGTCAGAGAGCTCTTGAAAAGTTAAGATAGGATTGTGAAATTCATTTTACTCCATCTCTAATGATCTTCTTGCTACCAAGGTGAAAAGTAGCCAAAGTACCGATTTTCAACTGTTCATAGCGGTGAAACTACTAACTCTAGAGGTATAACATCATACATTAAATATGCTTAGAATTTTACGAGGAATCGAAAAATAAATTCATATATAGGATGATCCATTGAAAAAAAATTAACTTTTTGTTTTTCCCTATATACTGATCTTTTTTCCAAAATTTTTTACACGCAGAAAAAACTATTTTTCAGTACTTACATAACCATACTTTTAATTTTTTTGGGGCACTTAAAATAAAAAAGTTAAAGGGGGGCGACATTATAGGGGATCACCCTGTACCTATTTAATAAAATTCAATTTAAGATTTCTTAGTCCTAATATTTAAACGTATAAAATGTTAATGATGATGTTTCCAGAAAACTGAAACGTTATAACCGGAACCTGACCACAAGGACTGTTTGCTTGATTTTAAAAATTCTTATAAGGAAAAAGTTATAAAAATATTTCCAAAATGCAATATTCAAAACATCTGGAAGGCTGTGTAAAAATCATTAATTTACTGAAAGATTTTGAAAAATCTTTCCTGATTTAATCATTCTTTCTTTAACTCTAAGAAAGTGGCTAAAAAAGTATCTATTCTTGTCTTGGTATAATTACATTATAAAAATTGTAAGGTGTTTTAATAATTAATACATTTGATGCCTGTCAGATTTATGAATTATTTAAAATGAAAACCATCTTATATATAGATCCTTTAGTTGAAAAAGTTGCATATTGATTTCCTCCACAAAAACATGTTTTATAACCAATACCGAATAGATGGAAATATTAATACATTAATCTTTGTTGACCTACTTATTCTGGAATAGAAAACGACATTGTTCCGAATGAGTTTTTCCTTGTAACTATAACTTGTGTGTGATCTTTTCCAGTTTTTGTACTACGGATCGTAGTGATTATTGATAGGGGAGGGATGGGAAAGTTGACACGTTTAAGGGTTTAACCAACATATTTTAAGGACTGAAAATAAAAACGGTACATCTTATGAAAACATTTATATTGAACATATTTCTTACAAACGGAAGCAGTCACTCGTGATATTTAGGAAAAATCATAAACTAAACGTTGACGAAAATTGATTATCGTGCCATACATTGTAGGGCAAGTTGGCATATGCATGTATTAACCTACTATTAGTTATTGATAATGTTATAAGAATTGGTATTCGGTACATAACTCGCAAATTATTATTTTTTATATTTGTTAGCTCATCAGCTCATTTTGCGTGGGTGATTTTTTGACAAAGCAACCATCCTTCACCTGTCTTTAAGTAGATATATATTTCATTAAAAGACACGTACAGTCATCAACATCTTCTTGAGGAACTCGCAAAAAATATTCTTCTTCTGAGTCCTGATTTCCATTTGTATATCCTACAGAACATGAGACTATTAATCTCAGGATCGTGGGTTCAGGTCCCACGTTGGGCGCCAGTGCCAGGGTTATATTTAAAAAAGGCCGGATATGTGCTATATTGTTATTTAACAAAATAAATGAAACTTAAATGAATTTAAGTAAATAAAATTTAATGATATTGATTGTGGAATAGAACTGAAGGTTCTTTAAATCTGATTCGATTGATAAGCTTTATGCGTTATTACAAATTCCAAATATCACTTAAAAAAGAAACAACCACAGGCACGGGCTTCGCGACTCACGGGTAGGTTCAGTTGTGTAGGTTCGCTGCTGAAAGTCAAAGATGTGACTGACCTGAAGTTTTTAATAATAGGAAGGGAGGTACGATAGGAAGAAGAGGGAAGAAGAAAAAGGAAAAACTTAAAACTAACTTAACTTAAACTTAGCTGTACTACTGGGTGTTTCCTGATGTTGAACAGGCTCACGTATAGATGGTTAGTCGGTCACGCAGCACCCAAGAGTCCAGAATTGGACTGCTAAATTGGCTGCCTCTCAACAGTGCCACAATGGCCCGACTTAGCAGTAAACCAAAGTTTGACTGCTAAACTGACTGCTGTTCAGCAACGCCACACTAGCTTGGCTTAGAACTAAATCTCTATAAAGAGACCCTCCTCAGTAAAGAAGGCTCACAAGAAAATGTGGTAATCCGTTGCAGTGTTGCCCGTTTTCCACGTGGGCAAGTGAAAAGCCTTATATTCCCCTTAAGGTTATCCTGTCCAGATTTCCCAAAAAATCCAAACCAAATCCGGTCAGAATCTCTCTCCTGGTGATAATTTAGCCCATGAACTGATCGCACACTATATATGTTACATATAAATGTAGCTATTTTATCACACATGGTTGAGATTTTGCACAAAGAAAGACCCCGTGTTCACGTTATCACTTGTATTTATAATATTCACTGAACAAAAAACAACTTCCTTCCGAATTTTCAGAGCCTGACTCCGAAACTGAGGTTATAATAATGCGGTCAATGGCCAGTGATATACAATATTCACTCTCCTTCTCTATGACATACTGGGCACATTTTATCCATATACCACTGTCGCTTACTTCATCAACAACTGTTCTTATCTTTCCTGATACGAAAGTACTGTCAATAGGAGACTGATCATATTTCCTCAGTTAGTTTTTGACTGCAGGGAGTCTGGGGGAATTTAATTATTTCATTCCTCTTTGTGCTGCTGTTGGGAAATTTGTTGTGTAGACATGAATGATGATAAGATGCATTGTCCATGACAATGATAGAATTTGGCAGCAATTGGCCATTAAACTATTTTTCGAATAGACTGGCGGTCATATCTTCATAGTTGTCAGCCGATCAGTTCTTTATATTTTTGACCGACAATAATAAAGCTTTTGGAAAAAAACCCTTACCGCTCATACGTACATACAACTCATTTACAGCAAGAACAAGATCCATTTAGTATGCACTTATTTATATCATCCACCCAATCATCTTTAACAAGATTATGTAAGTCGAATCAAGTTTCGTCAAGTTTCACTATTTTCCTTTTTGATTGGCGATGCTACGATACGAGACAATTCCATTATAATCATTCTTTGGTTGAATTTTTTGATCTTGTGCTTCAATTTATCAAAACTATGATTACCAGAGATTTGTGAACTACTAAAATGCATAAACTACTAAGTAAATATCACCCTGTTCTAAGTTTGAACTTGAGCTTGGAAAATATTAGGTAAACAATAAAGACGTGCAACGCGAGCAGTCAACGCAAGCGATTATAAACCTTATACGTGCAACGATCAGCACGTTTTGTTATATAAACACGCTAGCGAACCTTCAGTTCGGCAGACTTGTGTCTCATCTAAACCAATTCCCTGCAGAGCACATGCTCGTGAGATCCTAACCTGCAACCTTATTCCCTACCCAAACCTAGGTTTCGCATTGCACATGTTCGTGGACTTGGGGGTTACCCACATACAATAGTAAAAGTCGAATCTACGATGAATTTGTGAAAGTTCTGGGAAAGATAATTTTCAATGCAGAATCTGTCAAAGTAGTTAAGGTGCAGTGTAAACTCTGAGTAAACTTAAGACAAAGCTGATCATAAATAAACCACAACACAACTCTTAAGAAAACTATATTATGAAGCAGTGACCAAAGAGTCATCGGGTACAGTGTATACACTCATTAAGTTTCTGACCAATAGGCGTTGTCATTGTTTTCTCGTTAAGTCTTTGACCAATAAACGTTGTCTTGTTTTTAACTAAAGTGCTTTCTTTATCATCTCTTCTCACCTGAGATAGATTGATCCCGAATCTGAGCTATATATCCCGCTCGCCAACCAAGGCGTGGTATCATGGTCTACAGGTCGTAGCAGTAAAAGACCTACAAATATTCGATTCGTGACCAATATACATAATAGGGATAATCCCGTAGCCTAGAGAATCATTTCAAATGTCGGGACATTGTTTTCTTTGTTAAAATTGATATACAATATTCACTCTCCTTCTCTATGACATACTGGGCACATTTTATCCATATACCACTGTCGCTTACTTCATCAACAACTGTTCTTATATTTGCTAGTACGAAAGCACTGTCAATTGGCGACTGATCATATTTCCTTAGTTTCTTTATTGAAGGGAGTCTGGGGGAGTCGTAAAATAGTATGACCATGTGCTTCGCATACTTTATCGATTCCTTTCTAAAATGCTATTTTTGTAGTCTTTTGAAGAATTTCAATGATTTCATTTTCCATGAAATTAATTATTTCATTCCTCTTTGTGCTGCTGTTGGGAAATTTGTTATGTAGACATGAATGATAGATAAGATGCATTGTCCATGAGAATGATAGAATTCTTTATATTTTTCACCGACAATAATAAAGCGTTGGGAACAAAACCCTTACCGCTCATACGTACATACAACTCATTTACCGCAAGAACAAGGCCCATTTAGTATGCACTTATTTATATCATCCACCCAATCATATTTAACAAGATTATGTAAATCCAATCAAGTTTCGTCAAGTTTCACTATTTTCCTTTTTGATTGGCGATGCTACGATACGAGACAATTCCATTATAATCATTCTTTGGTTGAAATTTTTGATCTTGTGCTTCAATTTATCAAAACTATGATTACCAGAAATTTATATTGTGAACTACTAAAATGCATAAACTACTAAGTAAATATCACCCTGTTCTAAGTTTGAACTTGAGCTTGGAAAATATTAGGTAAACAATAGAGACGTGCAACGCGAGCAGTCAACGCAAGCGATTGTAAACCTTATACGTGCAACGATCAGCACGTTTTGTTATATAAACACGCTAGCGAACCATCAGCTCGGCAGACTTTGTGTCTCGTCTAAACCAATTCCCTGCAGAGCACATGCTCGTGAGATCCTAACCTGCAACCTTATTCCCTACCCAAACCTAGGTTTCGCATTGCACATGTTCGTGGACTTGGGGGTTGCCCACATACAATAGTAAAAGTCGAATCTACGATAAATTTGTCAAAGTTCTGGGAAAGATAATTTTCAATGCAGAATCTGTCAAAGTAGTTAAGGTGCAGTGTAAATTCTGAGTAAACTTAAGACAAAGCTGATCATAAATAAACCACAACACAACTCTTAAGAAAACTATATTATAAAGCAGTGACCAAAGAGTCATCGGGTACAGTGTATAGACTCATTAAGTTTCTGACTAATAGGCGTTGTCATTGTTTTCTCGTTGAGTCTTTGACCAATAAGCAGTAAAAGACCTACAAATATTCGATTCGTGACCAATATACATAATAGGGATAATCCCGTAGCTTACCGAATCATTTCAAATGTCGGGACATTGTTTTCTTTGTTAAAATTGATTTACAACTCGGCATATAACTTCTTTATCGCCATTATCAACTTTTTTAAGCTTCTGATTAGCTCTTCTTTGTTTTACGGAATGACCGGTGATATAAGATCCTGTAGACTATTTGGTCAGGCGGTGCCTATAACCGCTGTTAAGTGAATGTGCTTTTTCTTCATGATTTAGGCTGTGATTCCTTGCAATGAGCTATTAGAAACAGAGAGTAACTTAACTTCCCTATGTGAAGAGGTTAGAATAGGAGTATATAAAGTGTATAATTAATATTTTAGAAAGTGTGGGATTGGTTAATTAATTCATTGTTTAAGCGGTTAACTTTATCGTAATACTTTGCTGTTATTCTAGAGCTGAAGGCTTCAAATGAATCTAGGCTGGCTCCCTATGAAGTACAGAACACCTTACAAAACGGGGGGCATTTAGTATGAATCTGGGAATTTTATTTTGAACGGTTTGGAATTTTTGGAATTGGTATTTATGACAGGTAGTTGATGCCAGGCTGGCGTAGGCCATCACTGATCTGATAAAGATTTTATACCGCATAATTTTGACTTTAGGTTTTATTTTGCCTCTGAAGTGAAAAGGGGGTAGAATGCAGCTAATTACCCGTAGGCTTTAGCTTTTAGTTTGTATTTGTTGTCTAGTTTAAGCTAGGGTAAGTAAGACCTAGATACTTATGGTTTTTTGACCAGATAATATTAGTTTGGGTTTGCCTGAGGTTGAATTTTACTGCAAGAGGGGATTTATACAAGAAAATAGCTGGAGATTTTTGAAGGTTGAGTTTGATCTTCCAGTTTTTTAACCACTTATCAAGAAGGTTGACATATCTCTTAATCCGGGAACTATAACTCTGTTTTCTTTTCGAGGCTGAGGTGATACCGGTGTCATCAGCGAAAAGGTAAATTTTGTGTCTAGATGTGGGGATGCCATACGTACATACATTGCGAACTAGGGACGCTAGTGTAGAGCCTTAGGGTACACCAGCTCTGATTGGAAAGAAGATGGAGATGAAATTGTCAATCGAGACTGTGAAAAATCTGTTTTGAAGACAAGATTCGATTGCTTTTATAGGGACATTGGGAAAGTCCACCCTAATCATACTAATGATAAGAGCATTGTACCATATTTTATCAAATGCTTTGCCGATGTCATGGAACAAGACACCTGCGTGAAGCCGGTTGTTAACGCCCTTTCAGATGCCGGAGACAAGTCTGGCAACTTGGAATATCGGTGATATCTCTTGCTCTAATCAATGTATAAATTGTAGTACGAGTTTCTAAGCAAGTGTAAATATTTATAATAAGTTTCTGGTTTTGGACAAAAATCCGATGGCTCCGCGATGGAATCAGCTCCCTTATTGCCCTTTTCATTATCAGAATCATCAAAAGGTCTCCACAATGCCATCCTGATTAATTATTTATATAAAATCAATAACAACAACAACCGTAACAACAACACAATATAGAAAATATGACTCTAGGATCCACTTTTAAAACACAAAATTTTCCAGACCGAAGAAAAAACTAAATTTAATTCCTTCCATTTTAATAATTAAGCCACACCACTGTCAATGTTCTGATAATTTAGCAGCTAATGCAGACGCAGGTGTCTGTCGTGGACCATACTTACATTTTTCAGGCTTTATTTTGTTTTTGTATCCACTAAATATTACTTCGTTAACTAGAAGCGGACGTCTGGGAACAAGCGGGCGAGTAACTATTTATAGGGAATCTAATCTCATAAAATTAAGTAATTGTTATTTGAGTTTTATTGGTAAATTTAGCAGACCAGGCACATGACTATTTTACTTAAATGTTCGGATTGACTTTGTAAATGCTACATATTTGTATCTAGTGTAAGTTGGTGAAGGTTTTACCTTTTTAAAGCTAATTTTGTGATTTTAATTAAAGCCACCTCTGTTTTTAAATATGAAGCTAAAAAATTATGCCATTAATTAATCTATACTTAATAGGGCAGCATTATTTATGCCAATTTCACTTTTAAATTTCATTAGCATCGCATATAAGCTACAACACAATAATTTTTTATAGCTTGAAGAGATCTTAATATTTCACACGCTTAAACATAGCAGAAACATCAGTGTAATTTCATTTGAAGCAGAGCTGAAATCCACATAGCAGGCTGTCATCACCAACCAATACAGAGAGTGTGACACACTGCCCCGGACTAAAATGCATAATAAATTATCGGTCCTTAATGTACCTTTTTTAATTAAAAACTTGCGGTTCTCTTTTAATTTAAAGTTAATCGTTCGGAAGACAACTCGTTCATTTTTCGATTTAGCACCCTCTAGTATAAAGGCTACAACAGCCGTAAAGTGAATCTAATCAAGTGTTTGGTAAAACGTTAATTAGGGGGTCGAGAAAACAATTACCTCTTTTCATTTTTCATTGTTCCAATGTTTGTAAAATGATCACACGGAGACGCGAAATAAAAGAAGCTTCATCAAAAATTCTAGATTATCATGGTCGTTCGCAAATTTATTTATTTAACACCATAATTCTATCAACAGAATTCTAAAAATGCCGAAATATCATAGCATATTCCGCCAATCCAAGTTTTCTAAAGGGTTTTAAAAAAGTTTTGGTGAAAGGACATCTTCAAGCCAGGAAGTTTTTGATATTTGGTTTTGATTGCCGGGATTGCTCCCACATAATTCTGACGTGGTGGTATGTTAGCTTTAAAACCTACTCTGGGGCATAAATATGCGGTGCATAGTGCATACTACGAACTCCCAAACCAAACTAGCCCAACATCCTCATTGATTTAGATTCCATCTAAATACCATCTAGCCCATGGAGTAAAAAACAGCGCCAAGGTCCCTGAATTCGATTTTTCATGGCAATGCAACCTGGCCAATGTGATAGTCATATTGTACAAAATTGCGCAGCTTAGAAAATAATACTGCCTTGCATTTTGCAGCGTTCAGCTGGATGCCATTGACAGCACATCACACGGACAGCGCATCAAAATCAGACTATAGCCTGAAGCAGTCGTCAACGGTTGATATGCTGATATAAAAAATTAAATCATTAGCGGAACACAATAAAGCACTTGACAATGCCATTAATGACGTTAAATATGAATGGATCCAAGTGCGGGACACCAGATGTTACACTAATGGGAATTGAATAAAAGTTGTAAATCCTGGCTCTCTGGAAATCAATTACCCAACATAGAAGGCTTGACTCTCTCAGCCCTTGCAGCTTGTTTGCTAAGCCACGATAATAAACTCTAGGGAATTTCTTTGAAAAATCAATGTAAATGGAATGGATCACCTCATTATTCTCAAGAGTGTTAGAAAAATAATTACCATAGGAAAGTAGAATTAATTTAATGGGACAAAGGACAAACATCAAACTGCTGTGCACTCAGGCAGCAGTTTAAACTGGTCACTAAAGACTCAAATAATTTTGGTACAGAAGTAAGGATGCCGATAGGTCTGTAGTTAATGACATCCTTCCGTGTTACCACTCTTTGTTAATTGGAACCATATAGCCCTCCTTCTAGGAGCTAAAGGCTGCATTCAATGAACCATTGAAGATTGTGGGCAGAGGATGAGCCAACACGAAATTACAATTTCCTGGAGGAATATCGTCCGATTTCCGGCCCCTATGACCCTCAATCCGCTCATCTCACAGTAGATGCCAGATATTTATATTTGGCAGTGGTGGATATGGATAGTGCTTGTGGAGGTGAAGCGTTGGATTTGACAAGACACTTGAATAAACAGAATCCAAAAAAATCAACAAACAAGTTAGTCAATTTAGGTTCTCCCTGTACTATATTATTGACATACATCATTTCAGAGATTATTGTCGCGTTTTGGAGTTTATGAACATCCAAGAAACTTTGATGATGTTGTTGAGCCATGATCATGCAGATGCCCGCACAAAGTTCGTGTAACTAGCATGACGCTTTAAGCATGGAGAAATAAGCATAATCTTGAGGCAACCTCGACCCTTTCCAGTTGTTTTTAAATACCAGAGTCTTGAGTTCTGGTGAGAAGCATATTGGAAACATAACAGGCACAAGACGGTCGATAGCCGCACAAATGTTGTTTGCCATATCTTCAACAGGCAGAGGTTGTAAAAAGTAGCTCATCACATCCCACCATTCCCACGTAGTCATTCAATCCTTCACAGTTTAGCGATTTAAAGTCATAGCGGAGTGATTCGGGCTGGGGAACATTGAACCTCGATGGCCAACCCAGCGAGCATTCAGTAGAGGGTGGTAATAATTGATGGGAACAATGGGGTTGTCAGCCAAACTCGTAGTTGTGTTGGCAGAGAGAAAAAACTAAAAGAAGAGGCGACGATAAGAGTCGGCACCTTTCATGTTGGGGTACCCGTTTTTTGGCGACCTTTACCCGAGTACATCTACCACCGAGTAGCGACAGAAACCGTCGGAACCTTTGATGTTAGGGGGTCAAATTTTCTTTCTCTCTCATTTGACGCGTTTGACGGATAAACACCCTATTTCACTGGTTAAATTGTGAAGAACTGGTTTACACTGTCGATAATTTGAAGTGGACTTAATGAAATAAGGATACTTGCGGTTGAATTAATATGAATATCATTAAAAAACTTTATTAAAAGATAATATTTTGTTTGCTTTATTTCATCACACACAAAGGAACATTTTTAATTTATAGTCTAGAAAAATCAAATTTGGTGAAACAAATTAACAGAAATAGTATTGCAATATAAATGATTTTTGAAGTGAATACTTTTTTGGTTTCATGAGAGTGATTTTTCAAGGCCGCGTCACGACATGGTTTTCAAATATTCGTCCGGCGATACGAAAAAATTTCGTATCATCGTGGGTATGATGCAATTTGTGTTATAATATAAGGAGTGTGGCAAACGTATCGGAACCAATTCAAATGATTAAAATAAGTTGAGAATAAGTGAAACTAACCGAAAGTTGGTTGGACGACTAACCCAAACTAACCAAATCTATAAAAATTGATTATAACGTATCGGAACCGGCTCAAATATGTAAAATAAGTTAAGACTAAGTGAAACTAACCGAAAGTTGAATAGACGACTAAGCCAAACTAACCAAATCTATTAAACTGATTATAAACTAGCGGAACCGACTCAAATGACTAAATTAGCTTGAGAATAAGTTAAACTAACCGAAAGTTGATTCGACAACTAACCAAATTATTAAAATTGAGAATATATTATCGGAATTCACTCAAATTGTTAAAAATAAGTTTATACTAAGTGAAACTAACCGCGTTAGATCGAGGATTGAGGCGAATCGAATGCATTTTTTTTTGTTTTTACAACCACCCCTAATGTTATAAGCTCTAAAAACGAACGAAACTTGAAGTAATATGTATTTATGTGGTATATTTTGGTAAACTAAACTTACGTAATCTGCTAAAAGTTATTTTTTACATTAAATTGTGTTAGGGGTGAGTGAGAGTGACTTTTAGGTTCTCACGACAGACTAGTCGTGTTGCATAGCATTAGACCGGGGAATGAGAAACGAATCGAATGCCAGTGGGATACAGCTGGTAGGGCTAAAAAATACATTTTGACATAAAATTGATACCTAGTTAAAAATACTAAAGTTGCGCGGATGTCTCAGACATGCGTGCTTTAAAACTAGGAAAAAAATAGAAATCACAAACGACTAAAAAGAATACTCTTTCTGGACAAACGTACGTACAATGATCGTAATGAATACATCAACTGCCTGACTATAAATGAAGCATCCTTTTTCACAATGATCGCGGCTCAAGTTTCTTTTAGCGGAAATCGGCTACAAAAATATCGTTCTATAGGACGATTCTACACAAAATAGCAATTTTTTTCCTGAGGAAATGTCTTGTTTTCCAGAAAATTCGATTTTTTTTATATCATAATTTAACTAAAAACCTGTCTTTGGATAATTTTCCTATTATTTTTTTGCTATAGACCGGTCCAGAAAAACCTATTAATTTAATAAAATGGTGTTATTCCGAAAATGTCTAATTAATGGAAAATATTAATTTTTTTGTCGTTTTGAATATCGAAAATCTGTTATGGAGATGAAAATTAGATAATAATTTTATTTGGCTACTAATTTGCTCTTTAAACATGCACAATTTTTTTCGCGGAAATTCCTCATTATGGAAAATATTATAGAAATTATTTAAATTTAAATAGTAGATCCGTGTTTTGTTAGTTTGGTTTAATTTTGGTTCTGTATTAGGTTGGGTTGGTCAAGCGCGTAGCGCGCTTGTCTCATTGCGCTTGTTCGGCTAATTAAAGTTAATTTCGATTATTTTTGCTTTGTTTGGGATAGTAAAGCGACAAGCGCGCCACGAGCGCTTGTCTCTTAACTCTGGTTAATTGGGGTTAGTTTTGCTTAGTCTGAGTTAGTTTTGGTTAGTCTGGGTTAATCTTTATTAGTTTAGGTTGGTTTTAGTTAGTGTTGGTTAGTTTTGATTAGTTTGGATTATCTGTAGTTGGTTTAGGTTAGTTTGGGGTAGTGAGGAGACAAGCGCACGTAGCGCGCTTGTCTCTTTATTCTGGTTAATTAGGGTTAGTTTTGCTTAGTCTTGGTTGGTTTGGGTTAATCTTGAATAGTCTGAGTTGGTTTTGGTTAGTTTGGGTGAATGTTGGTTTCTGTTGATTAGTTTGGAAGAGCTGTGGTTGGTTTGGGTTAGTTTTGGTTAGTTGGGAATAGTGGTTAATTTGGGTTAGAGAGGTGGAGAGGCACTCTAAGCCAAGATTTTTTTTTCAAATATATTTTCGCTAGTATAAGCTTTTAATTTTTATTTTTTTTTGAAAATGACAATGATGTATTTGCGGTCAAAAATGTTATCTGTCCTGTGTTGAGAGATACTCTAATACCAAAAAATAAATTTATTCTTTTCCTAACGGATTCCGCTAAACGAAACTTGACCCATGATCGCAACAAGTACATCAACCGCCTGACTATAAATGAAACATCATTTGCTTCGTCATATGACAGCTAAACAGTCTATTTCGCGCAGGCGCCATGGAAATTGAAAGCCGTAATGTCGCTACTCAGTGGTGGATGTACTCGGCCTTTACTCTGCTCCGTTGACAACAATACCACTAAGTATCGGGAGAAAAATATTTTAAGCTAGTGACAATGACAACTAATCATACGAAATAGGCTGATGGTGTTTTGATTTTGACAGATATACCTTTTGCGCTTGGATATACGCATACAAAATAGATTGACAGGCTGTCGCTTCTCCTTTTAAGTTTTTTTTTTCTGGTGTTGGCGCTAGATGAGAGGACAAGATCCAGAAGCATTCATGAAACTTTTAATCTGGACGAAGCAGTGAAAGACACACATATTCAAAACGGACTGTATAGACTCAATCTCTTGCATGACGCAGTACCTCAATTTGGTGATGGATTTTGAAAGGCATCGATAAATAGTTGCTTGAATATATTTACATTGAATAATTTAAAAAGTTCCCTATTTCATTATTCGCAAAATATTCGCGAGAAAATTTTATCAATGAGACTCAGGTAAAAACATTATCAAGATGACCAGTTCAATCTCAAAATTAGCAGTTTCACTATCCTCGCTTTCCTTCCGATCGAAGGTGTACAGTGGATGGATTTGAAGAACGTTTAAATGATGCGATGGAAATCTTCCACAAAGTATTTCGTATCTTAAAATTATTGATATGATATTAATAAACTGCTGTTCAATCAGGCAGTGGTTTAAACTAATCACTAAAGACAAAAATAATTTTGGTACAGAAGTAAGGATGTTGATAGGACTGTAGTTGGTGACATCCCTCCCTGTTACCCTTTTTGTGAATTGGAATCAAATAGCCTTCTTTCTAGAAGCCAAAAGCAGCATTCAATGAACCGTTGAAGATTGTGGGCAGAGAATGAGCCAACACGAAACTACAATTTCTTAGAAAACGTGAAGGAATGTCATCAGGTTCCCGGCCCCTATGACCCTCAATCCGCTCATCTCACAGTAGATGCCAGATATTTAGATTTGAGAGTACTTGTCGAGGTGAAAAGTTGGATTTGCCAAGACACTTGAATAAACAGAACCCAAAAAATCAACAAACAAGTTAGTCAATTTAGGTTCTCTTTGCACTATATTATTGACATACATCATTTCAGAAGGCAATTGATTATTGTCGCGTTTTGGAGTTTATGAAGATCCATGTTCCAAGAATCTTTGATGATGTTGTTGAGCCATGATCATGCAGATGCCCGAACAAAGTTCGTGTAACTAGCATGACGCTTTAAGCATGGAGAAATATGCATAACCTTGAGGCAACCTTGACCCCATCCAGTTTTTGCGTGCCTTCTTGTTTCAAATACCAAAGTGCTGAGTTCCGACGAGACGCATATTGGAAACTTTCTGCTGCACAGCGTCTTAATAGAAACAAGACGGTCGATAGCCGCACAAAAGGTGTTTACCATATCTTCAACATGCAGAGGCTGAACTAGTTCATCACATCCCACCATCCCCACGCTATCATTAAATTCTTCATAGTTTGGCTATTTAAAGTCATAACGGAATGTTTCGGGCTGGGGAATATTGAACTTCGACGGCCAACCCAGCGAGCAACCCTAAGAATCAGTGGAGGGTGGTAATCATCCATAGGAACAATGGTGTTGTCAGCCAAACTAGTAGTGGTGTTGGCGCTAGATGAGAGGACAAGATCCAGGGGCATTCAGTAAACCATTAATCTGAGCAATGCAGTGAAAGACACACATATTAGAAAATTACTGTATACACTCAATCTCTTGCATGACGCATACCTCAATTTGATGATTGATTTTGAAAGGCATCAATCAATAGTTGCTTCAATATGTTTACATTGAATAATTTAAAGGGTTCCCTAGTTCATTATTCGCAAAATATTTACGAGAAAATTTTATCAATGAGACTCTGGTAAAAATATTATCAAGATGACGAGTTCAATCTCAAAATTAGCAGTTCCACTGTTCTTGTTTCCTCCCGATCGAAGGTGTACAGTGGATGAGTTTAAAGGACGTTTAGATAATGCGATGAAAATTTTCCACAAGGTATTTCGTACCTTAAAATTAATGATATTGGATTTTGGAAGTCAAAACTTCTTTTTTCCTGTGTAGTGAACGCGCGTCTTATAACGCGCCAGATGTAATATTAACGTTAGCGTTCATTTATTCCGGTGTTTTTTAACGTTTATCATATTTTTCTCGGAAACGGCTGCGAGTGCAATTTAGCATGATTTTAGACAATACAGCCGATAGTCATATGTTTTTTGCGATCGGATTTTCCGTTTCCGAGCTATTACGTCACATGTAAGATTTTTCAAAATTTGCATATTCTTGAAAAAGAGGTCACTTTGGGTCGTTCTAGCGCAAGAGTCGAAAAACCATTGCGACTGTTCGTAGGGAATTCAGAGAAAAAGTCTGTAAACATTTCTGTAATATTACATAATTTGAGAAATTATGATACACATTTATTTATTAAGAGAATATGTCAAAACAACGAACAATTATCTGTAATAACCCAAAATAAAGAAATATATATATGATTTGAAAAATTTATCGAAATTGGCTCCTAGTTTGATAAAAAATCTGGTTATTTAAAAAAATATTTCCATATTAGATTTATAGATTCACTTCAATTTCTACCATATTTTTTAGCAAATTTATCGGAAACACTTATACAATGTAAAGAAGTATCAAAATATTTTAATGACAAAGAAAATTTTTTAATAGATTCGTCAAAAGGAGTTTTCCATATAAATATACCGATGACTTTTTTCCAGATGAGGACAATTTTTATAATGATCTAACAATTGAGCACATTTCCGAGAAATATTATGATAAAGCCAAATTTTTATTTAATTTGTTTGAGTGTAATCCGATTGGTGAATACTCTGACATTCATTTAAAATCTGATGTTTTGCTTCTCACAGATGTTTCGAAAATTTTAGAAAAACATGTATTAGCACTTATAAATTAGACTCTGCCCATTATTACACTTCTCGAGGTTTAAGTTTTGGTGCATCTTTGCATTACACTGGGGTTGAATTAGAATTGTTAACCGATCCTGATATGCTGCATTTTTTTTAAATAATGTACGTGTAGGAGTCAGTACTTGTATAACTAGAAAATCTATAGCAAATAATATATTTCTTTCAAATTATGATCAGTCAGAATCAAGAAAATATATCATGTATCTTGATGCAACCAATCTTAATGGTTATGAACTGTCGCAATATCTTGCAACAAATAATTTCAGCTGGTTACAAAACAATGAAATGGTAAAATTAAAGATACTGAATATTTCTGACACTGCAGAAACCGGATATGTATTTGAAGTGGATTTTAAATATCCAGATGATCAACATAATGAATTTCCTTTCTGTCCTGAAAATTACAAACCTCGTAATTCAAAATGGTCAAAGTAAATTCAAAATTTACATAATAAGGAAAAATACGTTCTTCATTATTCTTTATTGGAAAATGGAATATAGATAGTTCAAATATATAGAGTGTTGAAGTTTATTCAATACCATGGCTAAAAAAATATATTGATTTAAACACTAAATTTAGAAATGAATCTAAAAACGAATTTGAAAAAAATTCATATAAATTAGCGAATAATAGGATTTAAAGATTTAACTATATTTTCAGGCAATTTAGTTGCGGTTCAAATGCAAAAAGTTTTAGTGAATAAGTGTAGAACCAAAGAATTAAAAATTACACTATTAATAATCTTTGTAATGGGAAAAACATACTATAATTACATCTATGGTGGTAAGATAATATAAGAAAAAAAAACATTTACTGCAAAAACAGATTTTTAAATTAATGGAACGTAAAGATTGAAATACGTCAATAGATTACAAATAAACATGATACATACACAAATACAAATGCGAATATGGAAAAAATACATTACACCATTTAAAATTCATAAATTTCTCTACGGAGTAGGGTTCTATTTCGCATAAATGAGAAAGCAAATTTTTCAACCTTTCGAACGTTTCAAACTAAATCATGTTTGGGAGATGTTGTTTCCGTCTAGTACCATAAATATAATTATTGATAATGAAATGAGAAAACTTTTAGGGATGCATTTTAAGAAACATTACGCTTAAATATAGGTTGAAGAAACGGTTGAAAATAGTTGTTTTTAAGAAACTCTCCAGCTGGATTGTTTAAAATTTAGGTTTAGTAATATACTTATTGCTTGCTTTTGTATAATTAATATATTTTCCAGATTAGTACAAAGTAACTAAAATGCCCCCAGTCTAATCAAAATATTTGGTGACAGCATATCACAGGACGTGGACGGTCTTTTACGTGTACTGTCAATATGTTAGAGCCATAAGTGGAAATTAGTGAAAATAAACTTTGAAGAATTTGCTGCCACGTGAAAGACTAATTTCCTTATCATGCAATGACACTTTTTCAGGAAAAATATCAATTCACATTGTACATACTTACTTAACTTATTACACAAGTCAACATGGCTCAAGCAGTTAGACACCTTGTAGAGTAAGAGCCCAGGGCTGCCAGACATAACTTATTTTCTGAAAGGCAAAACGTGAGATACTGAGTAGCTTTTATATGTATTTTGAACGCCTGCATACCTGCTAAGTTGGATAGACGGCCGATTTACAGGTATCAGGTGAGAAATGTAAGTAAAAATATGACTAACTTTACTTAAATTGTGATGGCTGATTTTTATGTATACTTTATAAAACATTATTAGAAACGAGCTTAAGGATGAATTAGGCGAGGAGAATATTACTGTGCTTTCTAACCGAAATTTTAGGGTGTCTACTTATTGATCTGATCGTGGTCCACCAAGGAAATTAACTCCTGGTCAATGACATCTAGGTTGTTACAATTTGAAATTAAAAATTGCACCTTGAAAAAATGATTAAGGATCTTGCAATCTTAAATTCAAAATGAAGTTTTAGCCTTCTGGATACTTTGAAGAGGGTGGATTTTGCAACAGGACTATTTCTCGATTTGTCCAATAGTCCAATTTTTATAATGATCTAACAATTGAGCACATTTTCGAAAAATATTATGATAGAGCCAAATTTGTATTTAATTTGTTTGAGTATAACTCGATTGGTGAATACTCTGACATTCATTTAAAATCTGATATTTTGCTTCTCACAGATGTTTCGAAAATTTTAGAAAAACATGTATTAGCACTTATAAATTAGATTCTGCCCATTATTACACTTCTCCAGGTTTAAGTTTTGATGCATCTTTGCATTACACTGGGGTTGAATTAGAATTGTTAACCGATGTTGATATATTTTTTTTAAATAATGTACGTGGAGGAGTCATTACTTGTATAACTAGAAAATCTATAGCAAATGATATATTTCTTCAAATTATGATCCGTCAGAATCAAGCAAATATATCATGTATCTTGATGCAACCAATCTTAATGGTTATGAACTGTCGCAATATTTTGCAACAAATAATTTCAGCTGGTTACAAAACAATGAAATGGTAAAATTAAAGATACTGAATATTTCTGACACTGCAGAAACCGGATATGTATTTGAAGTTGATTTAAAATATCCAGATGATCAACATAATGAATTTCCTTTCTGTCCTGAAAATTTCAAACCTCTTAATTCAAAATTTACACAATAAGGAAAAATACGTTCTTCATTATTCTTTATTGGAAAATGGAATAGAGATAGTTCAAATATATAGAGTGTTGAAGTTTAATCAATACCATGGCTAAAAAAATATATAGATTTAAACACCAAATTTAGAAATGAATCTCAAAACGAATTTGAAAAAATTCATATAAATTAACGCATAATAGCATTTATGAAAAAACAATGGAACATATTGACAGAACTAACCCATTAGATAGGTTACTGAATGGGCAAAAAATAATAGAAAAGATGGAGCAGAAAACCTTATAGCAAAACCTTACTTTAAAGATTTAACTATATTTTCTGACAATTTAGTTGCGGTTCAAATGCAAAAAGTTTTAGTGAATAAGTGTAGAACCAAAGAATTAAAAATTACACTATTAATAATTTTTGTAATGGGAAAAACATACTCTAATTAAATCTATGGTAGTAAGATAATATAAGAAAAAAAAACATTTACTGCAGAAACAGATTTCTAAATTTAAGGATCGTAAAGTTTGAAATACGTCAATAGTTTACAAATAAACATGATACATACACTGTAACAGTTCGCTTTTGCCAATTTTTAAATTTCATTTATACGCCGCATTTAGTGAAAAAACTATGCTGTATTTTACACTCATCGGTTTATTAATTCTGAATTTAATAATTCGCTTGAAATTGCCTCTTTTCTCAATGTAAAATTACCTATATTTTAAGCATAGATTAGCTATATATTCGTATTAGCTTTTAGAATCCATTGTGATTATCTATTTTAGTTGATAAGCGATGTATGTACCTTATTATTAAGTTAACTTGGCTTGATTTGCATGATATTATCGTAAACAGCCAGCGAATCGATTTATATTTTTAAAGAATTCAGTTAGCCTGCAAATACGTTGCATTTGACTTATTGAACCATAATTTAATTTCAGTTTGAATATTCTATTACCTTTTGAGAACCCTAGGTTGATGTTCCGGAGATCGTTTTTGGACCTCTGCTTTAAATATATTTCTCGTTCGGTACAGCTGACCAGTTTTTTGCCAAATAATAGGAATGGGCTACGTATCGCGCGTTTTTCATTCTCGATTTAGATTTTTGAAGGTTTATTATTTCTGTTAGAGCATTACCTAGCCTTTCTGGAAGAATGTAATTTTAGCTCACTATTCGTGGCTTCCGCCGTCATTTATCACCATAATAAGCGAGAATTAAGGCGTTTATTTTCTTAGAATTATTCCTAGTATCGAATCACTCGTCAAGTTTTCAGCCCATTACTACTTGTGTCGCCGTATTTTATTTAAGGCAAATTGACGGAAGACGGAACGTTAGAGAAGTCTTTTCGAGTTTGCTCGCCTGGGAAACGTTTGCCAGTATAGCGAGAAACTGCACGTTTTGCGTATTGTGTTATAATACACCCCTTTGATAGGGCATTTGCTGTGCGGTTTCTGTTTGTGTTTTAACACGACCGATTTTTCAGGCTCTACATGCTGTACTAGGTAAGCATTTTCTCTGGATTCCTTTTTCTGTGGCCTATGAAGCACGTGACCGCCATTTTGCTAATTTTTTTTTATTTCCATTATTTATAGCGGCTTCCACGTTCGTCCCATAAGACCGAGACCGTCGAATCTCCTCTAGTACACCCTCAAGTCCGAGTGAGGTAAATATCGCTACCATTTTTGCCTAAATTAATGAAATTGATTGCTTATCTACCTTTTATTTTTTTTTTGTGCACATAACGCTATTTGCTTTTCCCATGTGTTATCTTATCTACTCCATTTTACCTGATCCCAATTTTAATGCAACTTTAATTTTGATCATATGGGGAAGTTATATATTCTTTTAGGGGTGATTCATACCTATCTTTTTATATTCAAGTTACCTGAACCTTAATATCTCTTTTATTTGCTTTATTGCACTGCAAGTCCATGGTTTTTTTTTGTCTGGGAAAATTTGTTTTATAAAGAAGACGTATCTATGCAAAGAGGGAGGGGGTCTATGATTTTTTTATTAAAGTAAAAGGGTCTATGATTTTTTTATTAAAGTAAGGGGGTCTATGATTTTTATTAAAGTGAGGGGGCTTCATTTAATGCGTACTGGATTATTTCAGGGTTCTTCTGCTGGGTCAGAACTTATTTTGCTGGGCCAGAACTTCTTCTACTGGGCCAGGTTTACTTGATGATCCAATTTCTTCTGCTGGGCCAGAATTTCTGTTAAAGAACTGCTGTGGTTCCCGCACTAGAGGCCATCGACAGAGTTCGACGACGGGATTTGGGTATACGTTTTGTGTTTCATTGTGTCTTATGTTTAATCTTCGTTTTCTTTTATTGATATAAATCAAACATTGAATTGAGGTAGCTCATTGATTTTAATTAATTTAATTTACATTTATTCACTGGTTTATCGGACCAGTTAATCTAATTGCTTTGAGTTGTTTTCTTATTTTAAAAGACAAGCGGCTGGATAACTTCATTCTTTTCATTAATTTTTCATTTCATTAATTAGTAGGCAGATATAACTGCTCTGAATTTTTATCTTTTTATCATCTGAATGAAGCTAACCATAATTTTAATCTGATCTGGTGCTTTTATTAACTTCTCAAGTTTTTTGATCTAATCATTGGCTCATTGCGGCATATTATCACCATCAGTGCAGCTATTAGCGCACGCATACCTAGTTGTAAGAAGCTTAGTCTGCGCCAAGTGATCACTTTGATAAGTAGTTTAGTGCATTTAGTGATAAGGCATATAGAACTGAGGTTTTCCAACTGAATTGGTCTCTGTACGTACAATCTTCATATTGTACTCAGTTTATTTTATTAATTACTTTAAGTCATTTAACATTCTTTTGTCTACTCAACCACATTTTTTTAATATAACCATTTTCTCCAGATAGATTGTTGCTGTGTTTGCAAAAAAAAAGAATTTAGTAGCAAATATAATGTCCATTAAATTTTTAGATTGTGTTTTTTTATAGGTTAAGTTAGTCGATTATAGTGCCATAATTATTCTTTTTTTTTTTGATAGTTCGAAATTAGGAACCGGTTAATTTTATGAGCGACTCTAGCCACTCGGTACAACACCTGCCGAGCTTTTTCCGTTTAACGGGTGGCGCTCAAACGACCCCACGACAGGGGCCGGGCTTTGTAACGCGACTCTCCGGGGCTAGGTTCAATTTTCTTTTAATTAATTGGGAAAAAAAATTTGGGGTTTAATCTTTAAAAAAAACTTGTTGCAACACAAATATGTACAAATGCGAATATGGAAAAAATACATTACATCACTTAAAATTCATAAATTCCTCTACGGAGTAGGGTTCTATTTCGCATAAACAAGAAAGCACATTTTTTAATTTTTCAAACGGTTCAAACTAAATCATGTTCGGGAAATGTTGTTTCCATCTAGAACCATAAATATAATTATTGGTAATGAAATGAGAAAACTTTTATGAATGCTTTTTAAGAAACATTACGCATAAATATATGTTGCAGGGACGGTTGAAAATAGTTAGCAAAATCTCCAGCTGGATTGTTTAAAATTTAGGTTTAGTAATATATTTACTGCTTGCTTTTGTATAATAAATATATTTTCCAGATTAGTACAAAGTTACTAAAATGCCCTTGTCTTTACTCCAGTTTAATCAAAATATTTGGTGACAGCATATCGCAGGACGTGGACAGTATTTTACGTGTACTGTCAATATGTTAGAGCCATTTAAGAAATGAATGAAAATAAACTTTGAAGATAATTTTACTACCACTCAATGACATTTTTTCAGGAAAAATATGAATTAACATTATACAAACTTATTTATCTTATTAAACAAGTCAACATCAAATAATTAGACACCTTGGACAAATCGAGAAATAGTTCTACTACAAAACCTCCCCTCTTCAAAGTATCCAGAACGCTAAAGCTTCATTTTGAATTTAAGATTGCAAGATCCTTAATAATTTTTTCGAGGTGCAATTTTTTATTTCAAATTGTAACAACCTAGATGTCATTGACCAGGAGTTAATTTCCTTGGTGGACCACGATCAGATCAATAAGTAGACAATCTAAATTTTCTGTTAGAAAGCACGGTAATATTCTCCTCGCCTAATTCATCCTTAAGCTCGTTTTATGCGCTGAATTCTAATTTCCTTTCTAAGCGCTATTTTCGCAAGTTTCCGGCTCTAGCCTCATTACGAGGCTAAGTGCGTTTTATTTAATTTTCCTTTTTGTACTCTTTATCTAACTAAGCAAATTAGGTTTAATCATATTACGGATAAAATACCGTTTAAAGCCAACATCCATTATCTGTAATAAGACATATCAACTCTAGAGCTGTTATAGGCCGTGATTTATCGTTTTAGGAATTGAGGATCGAATTTAAGCTAAATTGGATCTTTTAGAAAATTTATGGCTCAATTTTTTATGTTGCATACTTAGATCCGCCTTTACATAGAGGGGAGTGCCACAAGATTCAATCCTAGGTCCCCTTCTGTCTTTAATATATTCAAATGATATTATAAGTGTCACGAATGCGAAAATTATTCTCTTTGCAGACGATACTCATGTGCTGTATAAGGCAGATAATCTAGAGGAGTGTAAGAATCACATTAAATTAACCAAATTAAAACAATTTGAATGGGTGGTTTACTTTCAATAATTTGCTCTAGAGTATTACTAAAACCATTGTTTATAAGGAACAATGCTAGAATCAGGCTTCTGACTTTTGGTGCAAGAGAAGAACAAAGTCTTAGTGTTAAATTTGGAGATAATGAAATAAAGTAAAGAGGGTGTGAATCTTGATAAACGGTTAGAGTGGAAAGCACACGTGAATCTCTTGGCTATCCAATTAAATGTGAAATATTTAAAAGCCGTTTTTGTATAGGTTGCAGACTTGAGTCATCCAGATTTTAGCTCACCTTTTACTTTGTTGCGCCTAAGATCCTTTTTAATGAATTAGCAATATAAAATAACTAAGATGTTACCTACCCGTAAGGATGAGGCCAGCGCAACATGTGCTCCGACTGCTCGTCTGCGTGGGAGTGGGTTAATTATTTAGTTTTGACCAGGGCGCCACTAGCTTGAAATAACTAAATCCGCAGACCCAAACTAGAAGGTCTTAAGGGCCACTCAAAAATCAAACGACTATCAACTACACTTGTTTGGTTGAGGTATTTCAGAGCAAATAAAATACAGTACGTTCGTGCAGGTTTAAGCTTATTGGGTGCTCGTTAGGCTTGACGTTAAAGTGTTGTCATATTTCTTTCAATAAGCAAATGATATATGTATAAAAAAGTGTAAAAGAGCTTAACTGAAAAAAAAATAATAAACTGATATATATTCACAAATATAGAACTAGATCATATCGGAAGTAACAATATAAGATAACAAATGATTACGAAAGATCAAAATCAATTTTAACAAATTAAAATAAACACCATATGCATAAGGTATCTATCGTCTTATCATACGAATAATTAAGAGCCATCAGTATAATACTTATTGCTGCTAAACCTTGAGCGCGTCTACCATGGTATACGTGTCCGCTAAGGTACATAAATAAACCTTAACGAATCAATTTATGAGATACGATTATGAAAAAATATATATTATAACCAGACAGTTAATCAGTCGCAGCGACAGTGAATGCCATTTACCAAGATATATATTAGATCGGAAGAGTAAGGAAATATAACATGGAGGAAAAATACTATGAGCATTAATCGATCCACACTAGTAAGTAGTATCCCATTTAAATTAGCATTGGTAAGCTATGCTCACATCGAAACAGTTCCAAGAATATTTATATCAATACAAGGCAGAAAGAAATAAAACACGCAATCTAATACAACGCTGAAAATATTAAAAACACACAAAAAAACATTATGTGGAAGATCACAGGTGTTCTGTGTACATAGTACCATACCCAACCCAACTTAAACTACACTTATCTGGTCACTGATAGCACCTCCGACATCCTAAACATAGGCTTCTAGGCGCCTTGGGATCCATAAACTCTCAGTGGCAATTGAGGTAGTGCACACCTGGGCATTCAGTAACTCTGGTTGCAGTCGATACCAGATTAAAACAAGCAACTGCCTAACCAAATAATAATCCTAAAAGACAACAAGCTTTAAGTAAGCACTCCCCTACTGCAATTTTATATAGCCTTCTTTTAGGACACTCTCCACACAAAGAGTATTTAAAAATAATAATAAGACCCCCATAGCAATTTAGTCCATCCTTGACAAAATGGCGAGGGCCATATAGTGAATATCATACCACCCTATAGGTAATTGGCATAATAAAAGCCCTAAGGAAAACTAGGCAAGATCAGAGCTTACCCATATATGCAATTAATAGCAAATAATTCACGAAGCTTATATAGAGCTTTAGAAGTTCTTGTAATTAAGTCAAAGTAGAAAAGAAATTTATTAAAAATCATATAAAACCATTATGCAACCTATATCTTATTATACAATACGAGTTCCCATAAAGACAAGGAATCAGCTATGGGTCATCGACTACAAATGATACCGAGGACGGCATCATGACTTATTATTCAATATGCTTCATTTACCCAGAATATTATTTCATGTAAAAGTAATGAATATAGTAAAGTTATAGGTATGCCTGTTCCAGGTCCAAGTTATCTTATGTTCGATGATATTGCATGATATAACAAGTGCATGAATTTAAGTAAATTTTAAACATGATTCAACAATAACACTTCGTATATAGCAGTATTGTGCAGTAGATACAATCTCCTCTGAGAACTGTTATAAAACTATAGTTTAGTGATTTACACCATGAGAAAAAAAGCCCTGCACAAAAATAAATGAGCATGTACAAAATTTAAATATATATATTTACCTAGCTACGTAGGGTTTTCGGCGTGATGACGAATGGGAGCAAGGCTCTCTCCTACAGGCTCCCCTTGAGAAGGTAAAATGGCGTTGTTCCGGAATCTTCCACACGCTGCCAATTATCAAAAAAATCTTGACTTCAGGCAAAATCCAACAAATCCACAGTTAATTAATATCCTCCACCAAACTGGTAACTAGGCCAACTTCTCTAGCCCAAAATATTATTATCCCCGTTAGGGCAACTTTTACCAGGCTTACGCACTACCATCTCTTAGGAGGGTTTACCAAGAAAGAGAACGAGGTGAAGTCCAGATTGTCCACCTCAAACACCAAGGTTTAATGTTTAAGGCAGAAAAAAATCGACGAATAGGTCAGCTTTACATTGTCCTACTCCAACACGTAAAATACAACAAGTTGGTTGCCACCAAATTTAATAACATCTTCAATACGTAATAAAACGTACCTAAGGCTATATAATCTTATGTATTGCTGGCAGGATAAAGAAAACTGACGATAATATCGTTATCCACAATGAATCAAACAGAAACTACCTCATTCCGGCCCTCGGTCATTTTAAACTCCTGACATCAAAAATGCTAAACGCATGAATGCGCGGCACAATAATTCACGCCTAAACGGACCTTTAACCAAGAGCTTGCGTCCCTGTTGGTACCAGCTGCGATACAACTGGGCAGTGTTGCCAAATTTAGGGGACACAACGCAACCACTTGATCACTTGCCTGCTTACATCAAGCGATAGTTCAGCCGGTCGTATAACATCAAACTGATGGTAGCACATCAATAAATTATGTTGCTTCTTGTTGGCTTGGTCCGGAAACACATCAAAATCGCACGAGGATCGCTAGAGAAACATGTACACTTGGCAGCATTCCAAGGGTTAGGCAACCAACAATTATTGTCAAAGTCAGCTGTCTCATCTCATCTGAAGGATATTATATCAGAAGTAAACACTGCCTGAATTTTTAACTTTTCCTATTAAATATTGAAACAAATCCAGGAAACTAACTGACAAACTCCGAAACCAATATTTCTTACATCCATGAGACTGTCTTAATGTATATTATCATCGAGAAGGTGATTATTCGGGAAGGTAAGAGAAGTATTGAATGTTTTGAATAGCACTGTTATAAATGCTTGTAACTTTGAAGATCTCCTCGATAGCGATGGCCAGAATACAGTACAATTTATTGATTGATTATGTGCTAGGCTAGTGAAAATGTTCATAAAGCCCGATGGATACTATCAAACAGCCCGAGATAATCAAGTTACGTATACGACTACAGAGTTCTAAATTTTCCCTGGAACAGCTCGATAAAAGGCTAGTGTCATACGACTACCATGCAGGTAACTAAACGAGTAAGCAATATTATATTTAGCCTGACGGACTAGCATAATAGATTTAGGATTTAAGGTGAAATAACTGTTGCATGTTTTCATATTAAATTTACATGTAACAACTTGTTCTGTTCTTCTAAATGCTGATGCTATTTTTGCCACGGTTGACTTTACTATGAGGTCTCTATTCGGATAAGCAACATTAACCAAATGGCAGAAGCTTTCAAAAGGGCGTTGCAGATCTCCTTAACTAATCATTGTTAGAATTTCGATACCTTCAGTTTCACTTAATTTCACCAAAATATATAAGCTTTTAAACCAACCCTTTTATTTTAACAGTGCCCCTGAGAATGAGACAGATATTTTGACTCCGCAGAACTTCGTCTTGCCTACATACGAAAATCTGTGGTTGCAGAAATATGGGGAGCATACATATGGGCTGGTAAATAAACACAGCCATGGATACCGAAAATTCCCATTGCATGTTGCAAGTTATTCCGTCACTTCAAAACTTTTGCAATCAATATTTTGAAGAAATTCATTTCCAGCAGTGCATGGTGCATCTGCGTATTATGCTGTAATTGTTCGGAAGTATGTGAATCAAACATTTTCGAACAGTTGAATAGGAAGCAGGGAACTTGTGGAATGGCCGCCAAGATCGCCGGATCTAAATCTGTTGAATTTTTTGCTTCTTTATAGACATTTGCAAACAGTAGTATAGAAGGAAAAACCAACGAATTTAGAAGACTTGAGAATCAAAATCAGTGTTGCGGTGAGGAACATAAAGCAAGAATGGCTTTTAAATGTAATAGGACAATTTCAAAGATCATTGTCAAATTGCGCAGCGATGGCAATTGAACGTAATTTAATTTTATTACTCCATTTTAAACCAGTTCATGGTTTCTAATAATTAAGTTGTTTTAAGTATCCCATAATAAATCCGAATAAATAAATAATTGCAATAAAAACTGATAACATATTTTTATCCTACTGCTATTTACGAATAACTGCATTTAAAATAATAAGTATCACATAATTCCCGATAAAGTACAAATGTGGCAGCATTGTCTTTATCATTTTCGTTAGGCCCGTGTACTAAATTTAATTATATTTGTTAAGCGGTTCCAGGGATATATGACCGTTTTCATACATATGACTAACTAACCTTGTATTTTAAAGTTAGTTAGTTTACAATGCTTGGGCTATGTTCATTTGGTTTTAAAATATTGTCTGATAATTTTATCATTTTTGATAGCTCTATCAGTAGTTCAGAAGCTAGAGAGAATAAGTAATCATTGAAATTATCAGGTATCTGACAAACGATTGAAAACTAGCATTCAGTCTTGCAAAGCTTTTCGTATAAATTCTAACTCCCCTTGTCAGATCCACTGTATATTTTTTCATCCATCCTACGACAGCGATAAAGCATTTGAAGGCTAGAATTAATCTGGATTTTAAAATCTGTAGAATTGGAAACTGTGAGCGTTTAATCACCAAAAGTACTAAAATCGGGATTAAAGCCATAAAGCGCGTTGAAAATCCCCCGCAAAAACCCTTTAATTTCAGTTTTGCAAATAACTCAGTGTAATAATTTCCAGAGATGATTTATATTATTTTCAAAACTTCAGTAAAGTTTCAAAATTGCAAATAGTAACAAAAAAGAATATATTATGAGTGCAAACCGGTTTGCATCCAATGGATTTTAGTATTTCTGAAGGAAATCGATATGCCAGTGGTGTGTCTATGGGCAAGGTATTTAAATTAATAAAATGCTAAACATTATTTTAAGAAGCGTTTATTATCTTTTTTTAAAAGTCTATATTTTGGCACTTAAAAGGGCTTTTTTGCGGCTATTCTTTACCTCACATTCACAATTTAGTGCTGAAATTAAGCGAAAAGTCTTCTGAGTGGTACTATTCACCTTCTGAGTAGTCAATGGTACCGTAGTCATTGGTATCCAGAGAAATCATGAGCGGCTCTATAGTCTTATCTAACATATCCCCACATTATTTCCTTAGTTACATGCTCTACCCATTTACTCCATTTTTGGGAATTTTTAACACCTCCTTTTCAACGTCTTTCATTTGCTATAAAACGTTTAAGTTGAGCCGAAATTAATTCTATTGGATTTAGTTCACAGTGGTAGGGGAGAAGGATAAGTACTCTAATATTTCGTTTTAGAGCCATTTCTACAACCATATATTTTGTGCAAGGAAGCCTATTTAAATTGATGATTTCAAGTAACTCCTTTTTAACCACATCTTCTTCATATGGTAATTGTTTAAAAAAAAGTCATCGGATAATATCGAAGTTACTAGTTTTTCATGTTTCCTGGAGTGGTAACTAGTATTGTCTATAAAAATAACTAACTAAGAAGAAATAAGGACCAGCATCTGCTCAAAATATTCCTCGAATACATCTGCGTTCATGCGTTATTCTCTTTGACCTAAGAAAACCATCCAGAAAGCCATTTTAGTACCATTTAATTTCAGCAGACCATCCTTCTATGAATGCTTGGCGCGAAGTTGTTACATTTTTCGTCCTGTTATTGCCAACCGAGTATCCTTTGTTTACTTGGTTGTCCAAATAATAGATATTTGCATTGCTTTTACTGTTCTAAAACATAGTCTTCGCCAACAAATAATTTCATCTTTATCCCCCAGAATTGATTTTCCACTTTGCAGATTTTCATAATGGCAACTAATTTTTTTAGAACCCTCCACAGTGTCGTCTTGCTCATAGGCACTTCAGTGATTATTTAACACAAGGTGGGTATTTCATTCTCAAATTAAAATGAATGTATAGTTGGTCTTACAGCGGTTTTTGTATCATCATCATTTTTTTCTACCTGTTTTTTTCCCTTAGTGATTTGACTAAGCTACTTTTTTTCCTCACATAATAGTCTGTAACACTCTGCCCGTAGCTGTTTTAGAATCAGGTCTAAATTCGATTTAGATCGCGATTAATACTTATCGACTGATGTTCAAACAGTGTAGTTTGCTTCCTATCTTTTCCATAGTCAGTAGAAACTAACCAATTTCGAGTTATTGAATATCGGGGATGAATCCCCTAGTCTCCAGTGCAATGTCAGAGACCGGTGACGATGTATCTCAAATATCACTAGGCTCGAATATGAGAAAGTGAATGCAACGCGACTTGATTTACAAAATGTGATCATTAGGCTGCAAGAAAACGCCGGTAAGTATCCCTAGTGTAACCACTAGCTGATGTTACTGCTTAGCGAACAGAACACAGGGGAAATAGATGATGCATTCATTACTTCACTTCCCACCGCTTGAAAGTACACTCGAAATTTAAGAAGAAGAAATAAGTTAAACCAACAGTTGATTGTGGATAAAAGACAAAGGTCTAGACCATCATTTCAAAAGATAAAGGTAAAAGTAGCAACTCGACCACCTTTTCGAAAAAGTAGAAGCTTGGGGAAGCTCTAAATCTGGCACGTGAAGAAAATTGCGTTCATGACAAACAACACGTCATCGCTGAACTTGATATAATCCCCACGGAAACTATGCAGCTTGATGCTAGTTCTGAAAATATTATCAGTCATTCAGGACCTGCACTCCTAGTACTCATAGCCTTAACTCCTACTAAAACGAAACCAAGTGTTGCATCAAACAAGTTTAAAGCTCCATTTACCATTTGACCGAAATATTCGCAATGTGTATCTAACTATGGGTGGGGAACCTACAGATCGCTAAGCGTTGTGGAAGAGTCAACCCAAAGACTAAGGGTGGCAGCAAAAATAACACCAGCAACCCCCATAACTAGAAGAAGGGCCAGTGAACCATAAGGAATTTGTAGACAATGTAAAGCTGGCTAACGTAACAAGCTTCAAGCTAAAGTACACTCGAGACGCGATCGTATTGTTTTGTCGCTAAACGGCATGGAAGACGACGATGTTACTCACGAAGTTACAACAAGGAAATCGACTAAAGTCACCTAAAAGCCTAGAACACCACTAAAAGCAAAAATACATTGCCATTCTCCAGAGTGAAAAGTGATGGCATTTAGGAATTCGTAGCCAATTTAAAGCTGGCTAACCTTATAGGGTTCAAGCTAAAATACACTCGAAATTCGATCGTCATCTTTTGTCAGCATAGCGCATGTTCGACAATGATAAGGTCGAGTACCACTCATATGCTTATAAGACTCAGTAGACCCACACCTTTGCACTGAAAGGACCAAATGATGAAATCCAAGAGCAGGAGATGAGGTATTCACTCATTGAGCATAAAAGACGTCTTTATTTATTTATATAAAAAATTAATCTCTCACGGTATGATCCGTTGGGCGAATCCAGAACTCTCCAGGAAGGACATGTTCACAATGTAATGGAGTTCTTAGATCTAAGTAGGTAGGAAAGTAGTAACACAAGAAGGACGGACTCCCGACTCCTCACCTAGCCAGGAAAGAAACTATCTCGAAGAAAACCCTTTTAAACATTAACATATTCAAGGCTTTGCTTAAAAACGAGGCAAAGGACAAATAAAATCATCAGAAACAAAATCAATCTTTTACCTGTGAAGGATTTGTCATCCGCTTAATGCCTAAATCGACTAGGCTGTCTCGAAAGGTGACAAGAAAAGCTTCTGTAAATAGAATTGAAATTTTCATAAGATGGCGTAACTCAAAAAGCGAAAATCAACTCACCTGACAAAAGCAATACTAAATCTTATTAAGGAGGGAGTTCCAGACACCAAACAAAGAATCAACCAAAGGTAAGGTAAAGGCAAGGCCTGAAACTCAAAACTGGGTCTGGTGGAAAATCCTACAAGGGTAAAACCCAGGGTAAATTTCCACCACGACACTGTAACGCAGCAAATTTCCTATTTTAAATTATTCAATTACGCTTTTCTAAATCCATTTCTGATAAAATTAGATCTTCGATCTCTCGAAGCGGGCGCGAGAAATTCTCGTAGTACGAATCCAATAGACTGCGAAAGGGGTATCCTATGCCTATCTCCTTTTAGCTCATAGCAAGCCGCGTTAACCATACCAAATCTACGAACTCTCTTTCATTGGCTCTAGCGTTCCGCGGACCTACCTTTCGATCGTGGGCGTTGCGTAGACCTACACGGGTCACCTCTTTCAAGATTGCCGCCGTTTCCTGGAAGTAACAGAACAAAGGATCCCAGCATTTCCTGTCACGCAGACAGAGGCAATGACCAGAAGACATCATGTATTTCGATTAACTCCTTCTCTAGGTCCTCCCTTTTCCGGAGGTTCCCCCAAGAGTTTCTGCTCCTCTGGAAGGAGACTGACACTCCTTCTATAGTAGAGGGATCAACGTTATAAAAGCGAAAGCTCTAACCAAAACACAAGGGTTCGTCAGTTCTAAAGTCAGTTCAACAGTTCCACCGTTCTCCAGAAAGAGACAGAGTTCTTCGTTAAGTATACAGTTAGCCTACAATTTTGAGTAAACTCTCTTAAGTTCTAAAGTTTGAGTAAAGCCACCCGTTCTAAAGTGAAAGTTATTTACCCAGTTAATAATTTCTAAAGTCCCATATTCAAGTTAATGATAATCATCGTAACAGCAACGTGCAGCAGTACGAATTAATTCCACCTCTTCAGTGAAAATCCAGAATTGATTTAATTTGATTTAATTTCTCATCTCATAGAACTTGCAAAGCAAGTATTTCTGAAAAGTCTGGATCTATCCCGGTAAAGTGCTTATTAAGCTACCCGCCTAATAATTGTCTCTCAGAAATTTCGGAAATTACGTTCTATACTTAACTACCGTTTAGGGCAATAATTCGTACATTCGGAAGGGCAAAGAATGTGTTTAGTGATTGTATAGACCATATGTAAGTAGACAAGTGTATTTATATAACTTTATAACCCAGTGACTGATTAGACTATATACCTGTATATATATCATATTAGCATTTAACCGCTAGACTTTCTTCTATAAGTGTCTATATCCCATTTACCATTAAATATTGAACCAGTAATGATTGTTAGGATTTATAGATCTATCTCTGCCATGTGTAATAAATCGCATTTATGATAACTTAGCAGTTTTTCTTTATCAACCAACCCGCAGGGCGCAGATAAACACTTTCTTACTAAAAAGGTGAAGCGAATCCATAAAACTAATTAACTTGTCGCTTGCCTAAAAAGCTCCCTATAGGTCAATTTTTGTAACCGCTCGCAAAAATAAATACCATCTCGATCAAATAAAAAGGCAGGTTACGGCAACACCAACACTGCTACTCAAAAGACTGACTAGTGAAGAGCGGCGCAAGCGAAGCTTCCCTGAACCAACGTGAAAGGCAAAGAGACTTCCTCTTAAATAGCCACTTCAAGAATTACGACTGGCCAATCCAAGCACGGCCTGCATTTCCCATGTCACTTCCAACAATTGATTCTAGTTTAACTCGAAAATAATACTGTCACGATTTCAATTTTTATCCGTGTAGAAGAGTAGCTCAGATTTAGGAACGCGCTACGTCAAGTTGAGAAGAGATAATAAAGGAGACACATCGATAAAATCAATAACAAGTTTATTTACAAACAAATTTAACAACGGTTAGATTGTAGACTAATAAAGGCGTGTTTAAGATTATAGATGAATTAAGAGTTTACACCTTAGAGTATATAGTTGAAAAAGAGGTAGCTATTCCACTGGCCCCATCATTAAAGCGGGTCTGCGGGCGAAAAGAAGTGGGGGTAGCATCTGCGGGCGACAGGCACCGTAGCACCTGTAGCTCGCAACCGGTGAGGCGCGCGGCGCCTCGCCGGCCGCGAGCTACAGTGGGAGGTGCTTGTCGCCCGCAGACGCTATCCCCACTTCTTTAGTTTAATTCATTTGTTTATGTTTTGTTTTATTTGGGAGGTTAGGGGGTAGGCATTGTTGGGGCCAGGGCGGCAGCATAATTATGAATGAAACGCGGAGTCTATCTTTATTATATAGTCTAAGGTTTACACTATACCCAATTAATATGAAATGCATGTCTTCTCGAGGGAGGCTTAGTTCAAAGTTTTTCTAGCAAGCGACGTCACTATTTTATTAATATAGTTTATGTGAGCGGGGTTGTCTTTTATTTAGGTATTCGTTCTGATATTTATAAGGTAAGTCTTTCTGGTTTAAGTTTATCACAAATTGCTAATGCACTTTCACTACTTTTTAAAACTCCCCAAAATCTCTTTACTGGAAATTCTGATACTTCACAAATTCGACTCTCTCTATACTTTTAGTAGCCACCGAATGCCATATACCTGTGCATACGTTTATCCAGGTTAGGTAATGACCTGATCGCCCTGGACCTGTGTCCAGGTGTTCACAGATATGGGGGTTGTGGGATAGAACAGCTAGAAGTGTACGCACCTGTGTGCTGTACCGCAACTAGACTGAGCGGTTTGAGAGACCCGAAAGCCTGATGAACTTGGCGTTTGCCTGCCTATTTATATGTTACAAAATGCTGATGGCTGCATCATTAAGGATTAAAGTCGCTCCCGTCGACCGCTCAAGTTGTTTATAATTAACAGTGAATATTTATATAACATTTGTCAAGTTCAAGTTCAAACTTACGACAGGGTGATATTTAACTAATGCTTTTAAGTAGTTCACACATTCCCCCTTCCTGATAACGTTGGTCCCCATCGTTTTACCCTGACTTATTTGCTTTAAAGAGAGAAAACCGACCTCAATTCGAGAAGACATACTGTATTGCACCAAATTTTATTATAATTTAATATATATTTCGTCAGTGGACTTGTTCTGGCTTAGATCCACCCATTTCCATTTTATGTAGTCGTAAGTTCTTGTGTGGCTGGCCTCGCCCTTGGCTAGTTATACATGTAACAAAAGAAAAATTATTTTAAAAGTTATATTAACAATGTTATAATCTTAACCTATGTTTTCTTATTTGTGACGTTTTTAGTTGTCTTATTAACAAAATCATAATTTGCTAAACCCGGCTTTTTACTAGAGATGTATTATTGCAAAATTTATTTGCTTCTATGGCAAACAACGTTTTACGTCTTAGTATTCATTGTGTTAATAAAGCAACTACGTGACAAACGTATTATTTAAATACGGTTCTGTTTTTTACCTTATTACTAATTATGTATGATAAAAACTCTCTCGATTTGTTTTTTTAAGCTTATTGATCTATTATACCTTATATCTAGTGCAAACCTATCCGTTTTGAGAACATTGCTTTTCTTTTTATACTGTCTTATAATGCCATTTACTTTAAAACTACAGTTTTATGTCTATGGACAATAAATTGCCTCTTATATGATATCTCCTCTGTTAAGATGCGTCCATCCCAATAGAGGTGACCTTAATTCATTGTCTTTATATTTGTTAGTTTTTTGGATAAAGGTCTGTTAATGGGGTCTATATATAAAGATAATGAAGTTTTTCCCTTGGCATTAAAAAGCAACTTATTGCGGTTCTGTCTTAAAATAAACTACCTATCCTATATTAACAATATTACGTTATGTTAAACTTATTTCTTGTTAGAATAAAATCCCAAAAGCCGGTCCTGTCTATATTCTATTTAACCATTGTTACTTATTTCTTATTTTTATATTCATTATCTACAAATTTATCAAAAATATACAATATATAGACTTTCCCGTCTATGTATAAAATATTTGCTAACAACATTATAACAGTTTATTGACTCAGTTATATTTCTTGACCTATCCAAAACTTGCTGACCTAATTCAACATGCTAGCTTTGTTTAAAGCAATAAAATATCTTTGCAGCATATCATATGTCTTTATGAATTTTCTCAAGTTATCGCCTTGCAATGCAATCTCATTTCATTCACCTAACATGCGGCAGATGTCGTCACACTAATATATATAATTTTGGCCAGATCGATATTTAATACACCATTTTGTCAATAAGAAAACCTTAAATTCCATATTAAATCTTGACTGAATACAAAATGAAAATTTGGCCCGTAACAACTGCGTCTATGTAATAGCCGAAACTAGCTTGTAAAATTGAACTTTTATCTGCTTCTCGGATATTTTATTACTTTCTCTAATTTCGAAACGAACTTTAGAAGATAAGCTTCGAAGCTTACTATGTCTTTATTAATTTGGCAATGAATTATGCTTAAACTTAAGATAGCAATATCTATGGAGGAAAAATTTTGTAATTGCAATTAACATGTTCGTATTTATTCCGTTGCTATTCCTTGGCCAAAATTATTATGATAATCATTTGTAAATATGTGCTAATGTATTTTTCTTCTTTAAATCCCGGTCTTAGGGTGTAAAATATCGTTAGTTTAATTTATTTAACCTAGGGAACCTCGAGCAAGTTTGTCACCATTTTCTAAAATATTCTCAAAAATAAAATTATAAAATATAACGTATATAATAGTTATACTAAAAAGCTTTTCTTTTTAGTAAAGCGTTTATAATTTAAGAATCAGTGAAATGCTATTAATGAATTGGTGAGCTTAGGCATTATGGTGTTGTTATTTGAATTTAGTCTAAAATTTTGTAAGTATTAATAAAACGTACTAGTGTATTCTGAATGGACGAACTTGCAGAATTGGACAAGACATGTAATGCAATGTGATAAACAACTGTTAAGCTCTATCTTAACGAGCACTTTATTTTCTCATTTAAATACAAACTTGTATGACAAAATGAATGATAAATTACCCCTTAACATCTCAATCATCACGATAAATATTTGGCTTCTAAATCGTTAGAATTACAAATCCAATAACCAGCTGAACAATTAAAATACCAAACGTCAGAGAGCTGTTACGCATATTTACTACAGAAAACGGTTTAATGTTCTAATTTGCGGCTTAAATTCGCATGCTTTTAGAGTGGAAACATTCCTATATGAGATGCTAAAATCACAGTCTGAATTACTCTAGCACCATGATTTTATTGTTATGTTTTATCTATGGTAGGCAAACAAGGGTCATATACCCTCATTTCAAGCAGTTGTGGTCAATTGAATTGACATTAACGCCATGTTTAGCCAGAACGTGAACGTTTACATTCGAGCAATTACAGTTTGATTTTAATCACTCTCTAATTTTGTAGCTCGGTGCTGACCATTAGTCAATAATATGAAGTTGACCGTTTAATTGAAACATATGTGATCAAATCGCTACATAACAAAATACATAATAGTTACAATAATGATGATGATAATACCCAAGATAATACTATTAAAAATTATCATAATGCAGCCCAAAATGGCCAGAAAATAAGAACTGATTTTGAAAAATTTTGCGGTGCTGATTATAAAAAATATTGTTTTTTTCTTTTTGAGATACAGGCTAAATGATTTTAGTAATTAATTTTTTATCAACGCTTTTGGATCATATTAATACCGACAATTTTAACGCTGAAGAGATACCACGAATCTTTCCTGTTACAAGTGACCGTGAAATTATTGGAACCGAATTATGAATTAAGACCAATTTCCAAGAAAAAAACAAATTCTACACAATATCGGGACTTAAATAACAATTCAGCATCCCTTTTGATTTGGAATTAAGTCATAGTAAGTTAGTTAAACCTTACAGACTGTGACAATGAATATAATATTAAGGGATACCATATTTTTAGGCGACAGGGAGTCCCGTGATGGAGGTGTTTGTATTTTTGTAAAATGTTTGCTTAATTGTACTTGCCTTCATGTTGATCCTGTCTTTGAAGTTCTAGTTGTGCAAATAAATGTACCCAACTGTCATCTTATTACTTATGTTACTGCACCTTATAGTCCTCGGGGAGACGCTAATATTTTAACATGTATTCAGGGCAAGCTCTTGGAACTAAGATGTAATATAGGTCCAAAGAGTTCACTTATTATTGGAGGTGATCTAAACTTATCAAATGTAACATGGGAGGTGGTTGCAGTATTAAATCAAACCAGGCTAAGGTCTGTGATTTCTTTAATAATTTTAATTGTGTACTGAAGTGACAAGATCTTCATTGTTTTACTAGATATATTTATTGTCCAGCCACCTGAGTTAGTAAAGGATTGTTATTGGGGATCATAAATCAGTGCTTTAGAGCTAAAAACTCAAATAAGAAAAAATACTCCATGATTGTAAAAAAGCAAATTTAAATATACTGACCTCTTATATTTCTGATCAATTTCGTGACTGGGCATCAAAACCTGGTAATATCGAGACCAGATGTTTGGATTTTAAAGATATTCTATTGCAGGCTAGGAAGTTGTTTGTACCAGTTCGTAAAATTAAGCTCAATGCTGAACCAATCTATTATACAAGGTCTATAAAAATCTTAAAAAAAAATGTAGAATTGCTCATAAATACCGCATGAAAGGTCGTCATCATTCAAAAGTATACTGCTGAAAAGAGTACTTATTAGACGTTTTAATCAAAATGACAAATATTACCAATGGAAAAAGCTATACAATAATAATATTTCATCTAAGCTAGGTTCAAGGAGAACTATTCCTTCCCTGACTGTCGGTGATAAAGTCCTTTCGTCTGCTAGTGATAAGGCCAATGCTTTGAATGACTTTTTTGTGCAAACTTTTCTAGTAAAAATGTGGACTCAGTTCATCTTACTAGTGATTTTCTGGTGGATGGTGGATCAGACTGAACTATTACAGTTTTCCAAGGGTGATATATTAAGTTGCTTAAGGAAATATAAACGTAGCTTTACAGAGGGACCTGATGGTCTCTGCAGTAGTTTACTTAAGTTGACAGCGGAGAATATTAGTCCATTTTTACAGGTGATTTTTGATATAGGTTTAAATAACTGTTGTTTACCCAATGGAAAAAAAGCTACTGTAATTCCATTACACAAATCTGGCAAAAAATCTGAACCAACAAATTATAGGCCAATTATTAGTCTTACTTCTGTATGTTGTAGAATATTTGAGCGAGTAGTATGTAAATATGTAAGAAATCAGCTTGATCAATCAAGCTTTTTTTTATTGTAAACAGTATGGTTTCCGCCCCTCATTCTCTTGCGAGTCAGCCCTTCTCACATTCACCAATAATAATATAATGCAGTCACTTGAGAACAATTCTCAAGTAGATGCTGTAGCCTTCGATTTTCACAAGGCTTTTGATGTAGTTCCCCACGATAAGTTAATGAGTAAATTTTTTAAATTAAATATAGATAAGAGAGTCATTTTATGGGTTCAAAGCTTCCTTCAAGGAAGGACTCAGTGTGTCATGGTGGATGGGGCTATTTCCAGAGAGAAGGAGGTTTCATCGGGAGCATTATTGGCCCTTTAGCCTTTCTAATATTTATTAATGATTTTCCCAGAAATATATGCTCAACAGTGGTTGAGTTTGCTGATGATTGTCTGGTTTTCAGGGCAGTCAGTGATTATCATGACATGCTCACCCTTCAAAATGACTTGTTGCAAATTGAAGCTTGTACTAAGTTGTATGGCATGAGGCTGCATAGCTCCAAAAGTCAGTTTATTACATTTGGCAAGATCAAGATAAATTCTGCTTATAAAATTTTGGATGGTTTAATTGGATCAGTGGATCACCTTGAATATTTGGGATTTAATTTGGCTTCTGACCTTCACTGAGATTTTCATATTTCCAGCTTGGTTAAGTATGCCTACAACATTTAGGGTTTTGTCATGCAAAATTTGAAAAGGGCCTCTAGGGAAGCTAGAGCAAAGGCTTTTTTAACTTATGTTGGACCCATACTTGAATATTATCCCACTGTGTGGCATCCTAACCAGATTGGACTTACAGATGATTTGGAAATAGTTCAGAGAAGAGCGGTGCGTGGGGTTTATTTGAATTTTAAGAGGGATTTTAGCCCTTGCTTGGCTCTGAAAAACTTAAAATGGCTTACTTTGTATCATCGTAGAGATTTTTTTTTAAATAATGATTTATAAATTACAATCTGACTTTCCTTCTCTGCGGGACCTCAAAGATGCACTGCGGCCACCTCCCTATATACGTAGGAATGACAATCAGTTTAAGATTGATCCTCCAAGATTTAGGATAAATGTTGGATTTTATTCTCCAGTGGGTGTGGGAGTGAGACTGTGGAACCTTTTAGACAAGTCTTTTTTTCATGATGACTTACCCAGTCTTAAGAGCAAATTAAATAGGTTGGGAACCCAGTTGTAAATTTTAGTTTAGTAACTTATTGTATTTGTTAATTTTTAGTTTACTGTGTTTATTCAATCTTACTGTGTTTGTACAGTCACCAGCCTCCTTGGCTATGTTTGTGATTTTAGTAAATAAATAAATAAATAAATAAATAAAGTAAAAGATTGGAATTAGACACTTGTAAATGTGAATGTTTTATATACTGATTTAACGCAGAACTCTCATATCCTCCATAAAGTTGCACCAGTTAAACGATTGTAAAGTAAAAAAACATCCGTGGATATAAAGAGAGGTACAAAAAATACAAAAGAGAGAGATATTGCATTCAAGAGGTCCTCTATGAAAAATGATAAAAAAATAGTGGGAAAACTATAAACAAGAAGACATATAGGCACTTCAAAGAAAAGATCTGAAAGAAAGAGATATTTTGAAGCCAATATTGACAGATGTTAAGGAAATGGGAGAACATCAAAGGACTTGGTGAGGAATGACAGGAAGCAAACAAACTTTTCAGAAATAGATTTTGGAGTTTTTAACGAAAGAGTTGGGGAAAACTTTAATGATTTTTATTCAAACAGTTTAGGATAGATTTGAGAGAGTGATCACACGAATCGGATATCCTCTCTTGTGTTGGGCTCCGATGTATTCCCAAGGGATGCTTGGCTATAACGTCTGGTTCCGTGTGCATAAAATATTTTAAGGACCAGCGCTCAGAAGCAACTAATCACTACTTAGTGTTACACACAGTTTGTTCAAACTACTAACTTGAGTATTAGAACTAAAACCATGCACACTAATTTATTTAAACAATTTCAGCATCAACTATTTGGTTATTATTTAACCATAAACAATTTCGAGTCGACACTGTTTTAAATGCTTGAACCACTATGGGCCCCAAACTAGCCAACAAGGAATTACAAGTGCATTTTGAAGGTGTGCTACTCAACACAATAAACAAACCAAATATTTAGACCGAACACTGAGTTTTAAAGAGCACTTGTCGAAAACAGCAGCCAAGATCAGAACGAGAAATAACATCCTCCAAAAACTCTGCGGCACAACATGGGGCTAATCAGACTCTGTACTGAGATATTCAGCCTTAGGTTTGGTATATTCAACAGCCGAATACTGCGCCCCAATTTGACTTAACAGCGCCCACACTAGTCTAGTTGATACCCAGCTAAACCAAATAAGGCGGCTCATAACAGGCACGATTAAACCTACACCTACTCTCTGGCTACCCACGCTCAGCCACATTGCTCCTCCACACCTTCGCAGAGAGCACGTACTTGGAATACAAGAAGATCATAAATAATCCACAACTGCCGATCTATTCCGATATACCTGCCCTCGAAAGTTATCGACTCCGGTCCAGACATCCCCCCCTCAGAACTGCCGTTACGGTATTACGATGAGATGGTTACAAGTTTAGAAATAAATTGACAATTATCTTAAGTACAGGTATCAAATGACAAGAATAAGGAAAAGTTTCCAAGCAAATGGAGGATCCCACAAGAAAGTGTTTTGAGATCTTTCCGTATCCAGAACGTGATGTCAAAAGTCTGAAACCATAGAACACCTGATCTCGTGATGTCAAGTAATAGCCTAGTCTGAATATACAAAACGTCAACATCTAACAGGGAATATAACCCTTCAGCGACCAATGCACTTTCCAAATAGAAAAACAAATGTTTTATGAATACATTCCTGCACTTGACAATGATGATTATTGCTATACTGAGACATCGTGCTGGTAGGCAAGAGGGAAAAGGTCATTATTAATATACTAACGAAAGGGAAGGGGAAAGATCAACAGATATAAAATAACCGGAAATACAGAAAAATACTTTCCTTAAAAGCCGTACACATTATATCCAAATATTCGTAACAGGACCAATCAGCTTATGGAGACATAGGAACAAGTAAATAATAAATTTGTAGAAACCGGTTCGGCTGAAAGCTTGGACAATAGCTAGGAGGACCTTAAATAATTTATAACCATCAATCAAATGAATAATGATAATAATGCAGAACCTTCTGGATTATTTCCCAAATACATTGAGGCATTAGATGACGCCACTCGGTCATTAGATGAATAAACCACTTGCATGTTCAAGAAGGACTTCCGTAAATGGTATGGTATATGACTGCAGTAGATAAGAGCATATTGCTATGAACAACGTTCGGCAAACAAGAAGAACAAAGAACAGCTTTCTATTGATGCAGTGGTCTTCAATACGATTAGGAATATCACTGGATAACAACAAGGCAACTCTGAGAGTAAGGCCGGTGTGTCAATACCGCTTGAAATACCAATATTGTGAACTACTAAAATGCATAAACCTAACTAAGTAAATATCACCCTGTCCTAAGTTTGAACTTGAACTTGAAAAATCTTATATAAACATTCACAGTCAATTATCAACAACTAGAGCGTTCGACGGAAGCGATTCTAGTGCAAACGATGCAGCCATCAGCATTTTGTAAAATATAAAGACGCAGGCAACCGCCAAAGTCTTCAGACTTTCGGGTCCCTCTTAACTCCGCTCAATTAGTTGAGTGCAAGCACACAGGTGCGTACTCTACTAGTTGTTCTATCCCGCAACCTACATTTCTGAGAGCACCTGTGCAAAAGTACAGGGTGATCAGTACACTATCCACCTATCCTGGATGTACATGTACATAGGTACACGGCCCCCGGGGGATTTCTAAAAAGTAGTGAGAGTCGAATCTACGAGTAAAGTATCAAAATTTCCGATAAGGAGATTTTTAAAAGTAGTGCAATTGCCTTAGTAATCTGTGTCAAACTTAATTAAACTACTCTGTCATTGAGAGACGCTAAAAGACTTACCATATAAATCTTAAAACAAGGACATTAATTAAAGACAACCCAGCTCGCATAGACTTTATTAATAAAACAGTGACCAAGGGCCCAGAAACACGTTAAACTAAGCCTCTCTCGAGAAGACATGCATTTAGTATTAAATGGGTATAATGGTACACTCTTAATTCATATGTAGACAAAACACGCATTTATTATTGCTTGCGTACAGTATAACCGTTGTTAAGTTTGTTTGTAAATAAACTTGTTATTGTTTTTATCAACGTATCTCCTTTATCATCTCTTCTCACCTGACGTAGAGCGATTCCGAATCTGAGCTATTCTCCTGCACGCTAAGCAAGGCGTGGCGTCACGCATAAAAAACAACTCATGACAATATCTTAGTAATCGAAAATATCGCTGGTGAAGCACGAATATCCAGAGATATTGAACACCAATGTTGTATGTAGAAAGAACCCAAGGTCATCTCACATATTTTACTAGGATGACGTGAGACTCGTTCGGGAAAATAGCAATTAACTACATTTCCTAATTGGCACCATAAAGATTTTCAGCACTGATAAGGACATGTCTTTCCGAGTTGACAAATGCACCATCCATCAACTTTAAGAAGGCTCTCGAACAAAACCGACAAGAACCTTATCCGTATATTGAAAATGAACCGCTTGAAGATGGGTATTTGAGAAAACTTCACAAATTAGCATATCGAGCACGTCTATATAGACTCTCACTCATCATGATAAAAACTGGCTGAACAATTATTACAATATCAAACACGTCATAAAGTAGCGTGTCTGTTTTCACAGCATCTGTACGGAAATTTACGACTGAAAGGGGCTTAAAGTTCTATTCTGTGGTTTAAATTCGCACGACAGAGTTCGCCTAAATTAAATCCTTACATTTTCCAAGTCGCCTTGCTAAATGGTGTAAAAAGATTTTTAGTTTATTTTCCTCACTTCTGTTATGAATCGGTTATAATAGAATAAAGTCGTGAATATATTCTAGTAAAAACTCATAAAAATTTTGATATTTAGTTAGTTAGAATATATAATAAAGCGTAAACAAATTACATGTATTTCCGAACTGTTTTTAGGTTAGAAATATTATTTTCAATAGTTGTTTGATATCTTATGAATTTTAAAAAATTGTTATTTTTCTTAGACCTTTGTGAAAAGTTGATTTGTATGCGATTGTCTCAACAAGTAAATTTAAATACAAATTTATATTTATTTAATTCTAAGGTAATACATTTTTTTAGTGTTCGACTAATAAGTTATTTTAAAGTCTATATATAAATTGCTACTAAACTTGTTTGAAATTTTAAAATTTTTAAAAATTGTTATATTTTCTTAGATATTTGTGAAAAGTTGATTTGTATGTGATTGTCCCAATATGTGATTGTCCCAACAACTAAATTTAAATTGAAATTTATATTTCTCAATTCTAAGATAATTCATTTTTTTAAAGTGTTCGACTAATAAGTTATTTTAAATTCTGTATATAAATTGCTACTAAACTTGTTTTAGATTTTAAATGTTTTTAGAAATTTTCTTAAACCTTTGTCAGAAATTGATTTGTATGTGATTGACTCAACAACTAAATTTAAATGAAATTTTATATTTCTGCAATTCTTAGGTAATAAATTTTTTAGTATAATAAGTTATTTTAAATTCTGTTTATAGAGATTTTACAAATTTTAAAAAATTATTATATATGTATTCTTAGATTCTTACGAAAAATTGATTTTTAAGCGATTGCCTCAACAACTAAATTTAAATGGAAATGTATATTTCTTCAATTATTCTAAAGTAATACATTTTTTTAAAGTGTTCGACTAATAAGTTATTTTAAACTCTGTATATAAATTCTATTAAACTTGCTTGAGATTTTAAAAATTTTAAAAAATTGTTATATTTTCTTAGACCTTTGTCAAAAATTGATTTGTATGTAATTGACTCAACAACTAAATTTAAATGAAAATTTATATTTCATTTCTAAGGTAATACATTTTTTAAAGTGTTCGGCTAATAAGTTATTTTAAATCCTGTTTATAAATTGCTACTAAGCTTGTTTCAGATTTTACAAAATTTAAAAAATTGTTATTTTTTCGTAGATCTTTGTGAAAAGTTGATTTGTATGTGATTGTCTCAACAACTAAATTTATATGGAAATACATATATTTTCAATTCTAAGGTAAAACATTTTTTTTAAGTGTTTGACTAATAATTTATTTTAAATATTTTATATAAATTGCTACTAAACTTATTTGAGCTTTTAAAAATTTTAAAAAATATTATATTTTATTAGACCTTTGTCAAAAATTGATTTGTATGTGGTTGACTCATCAACTAAATTTAAATGGATATATGTATATTTCATCAATTCTAAGGTCGTACATTTTTTTGAAAGTGTTCGACTAATAAGTTATTTTCAATTCTGCATATAAATTGATATTAACCTTGTTAGAGATTTTAAAAAATTTAAAAAATTTAAATTTATTTTTATACCTTTATGAAAAATTGATTTGTATGTGATTGTCTCAACAACCAGATTTAAATGGAAATTTATGTTTCTTCAATTCTAAGGTAATATATTTTTTAAGTGTTTAACCAATAAGTTATTTTAAATTCTGTATATAAATTGCTACTAAACTTGTTTGAGATTTTATAAATTTATTTTCTAAGACCTTTGTCAAAAATTGATTTGTAAATTTAAATGGAAATTTATAAGTGTTCGACTAATAAGTTATTTTAAATTCTGTATATAAATTGCTACTAAATTTGTTTGAGACTTTATAAATGTTTAAAAAGTGTTATATTTTCTTAGAGCTTTGTTAAAAATTGATTTTTATGCGATTGGCTCAACAACTAAATTTAAATGGAAATTTATATTTCTTCAAGGTAATACATTTTATTAATGTATTCTACAAATAAGTTATTTTAAATTCTGTATATAAATTGCTACTAAACTTGTTTGAGATTTTATAAATTTAAGAAAAATATATATTTTCTGAGACCTTTGTCAAAAATTGATTTGTATGTGATTGACTCAACAACTAAATTTAAATGAAAATTTATATTTCTTCATTTCAAAGGTAATACATTTTTTTAAGTGTCCGGCTAATAAGTTATTTTAAATTCTGTTTATAAATTGCCACTAAGCTTGTTTGAGATTTTATAAATTTAAAAAAATTATTTATTTTCTTAGATCTTTTTTCTATGTGATTGCCTCAATAACTAAATTTAAATGGAAATTTATATTTCTTCAATTCTGAGTTACATTTTTTTAAATGTTCAACTAATAAGTTATTTTAAATTCCGTATATAAATTCCTATTAAACTTGTTTGAAATTTTAAAAATTGTTATATTTTCTTAGACCTTTGTGAAAAATTGATTTGTATGTGATTGTCTCAACAACTAAATTTAAATTAAAATTAATATTTCTTCAATTCTAAGGTAATACATTTTTTCAAGTGTTCGGCTAATAAGTTATTTTAAATTCTGTATATAAATTTCTACTAAACTTGTTTGAAATTTTAAAAATTTTAAAAAATTTAGTATATTTTTAGCTTTTATAAAAAATTGATTTATATGTGGATGTCTCAATAACTAAATGTGAATGGAAATTTATATTTCTCTTCAATTCTGAGGTAATACATTTTTTAAGTGTTCAACTAATAAGTTATTTTAAATTCTGTAAATAAATTGCTACTAATATGAGATTTTAAAAATTGTAATATTTTCTTAGACCTTTGTGAGAAATTGATTTGTATGTGATTGTCACAAGAACTAAATTTAAATTAAAATTATTATTTCTTCAATTCTAACTTAATACATTGTTTAAGTGTTCGACTTATAAATTATTTTAAATTCTGTAAATAAAATGCTACTAAACTTAAGTAAAAATCAAATTTTTCATTTCGGTTTCTGTGTTAGTATCGACATTAATAGTATGCACACCGCTTAATTTTCTAATTATAGTGAAGATTAAAGCTGAGTAGAAAAAAATGTGAAATAGTAAATATAATATCGATAATTTATTATTAGAACTTATGTGAGCATCCATTTCAGGAATTGTTGGTGTAATACAAATCAAATCGTAAATCATAATTAAAAGGTATTATCAAATATTTAAAAAATCTTCTAGTATTAATTTATACTAGTCCAGTTTATAATATTCATATCATCATAATTAATATTTTCCTAAAATCATTAATTTTGTTAACAGATTTGAAGTTGTTTACTCTACTAATAATTAAAACCGTTTCAAGTTACTTTCAATGAATTGTATTTGTACATACTTTATACTTTTAGTTTAATTAAAATTTTGCATCATATTAATTGAAGATAATTAATTATAATAATTAAATTTTCGGGGTAGCAGTTGCGGGATAATTTGTGTTGAAATGAAATAAGAAATGGAGTGTAGCTTAGCTTAATAAATTAGTCCGTGTTCTTTGTGGCTTGATAGCGGTTAATTTCTCATGTAAAACATTTGAAATACTTTCAAAATTTGGAGTTGGCTTTATATAATTGCTTAATAATTGTCTCAAGGATTGCGTTAGACTTATAAATTCAGGTGTTCTCAGTCTAACAAATGCGTTGTAGTTTCACTCTAGACCATACCGTAGCCGATTTTGTGAAGTTTCCCTTGCTGGTGATAATGTCCTATCAATATCAACAAAGATCTCTGGTGAAGATTTAAAATTATTTTATAAGGCGAGAATTGGGGGCCGCTTACATGGTCCTTAGTCTATACCACATTTCGGACAACTCTCTCCAGCATTGATCAAACGATCAGATTCTAACGCTTTTGATATGATTACCTACGTTGGGCTTTTTGCAGGACCGTTTCTCTGTCATTGCCTTGAATCTGGAATGACAGCAGCTTTTCCGAACTATTCAAGCTAGCTATTTATCCTTATTTGGATTCATCAGTCGATTACTAAAAATGCGGTGAATAAATCACCTTCCACTTTTTCCTTTTCTATATGTTAATCCGATCTCACAGATTTAACATAGTTCAAAGACTGGAGTCGGTTTCTACGAGCAGCAAGGGATATTCCTTCAGTGCATTATTCCAACTTTCTACAGGGCTTCTGCTAGTGGCCTTAAAGTGAGCCAGGTAGCTTAAGCGACATGTAGCTCTCAATGATAGGAAAAAGGAAACATGGCCGCCAAAACATTTTCATCGCACTCTACCTTAAACATCCTCCAGGGCAAGGTCTGCCCACTATATCCAACATCAACACTACCATGGCAGCAGCTAAGTTTCATCACCGTGATATTCGTAAAATACTTAAAGAACTAGATACGCAAAAGGCATCAGGACTAGACGGAATTCCTGCCATCGTGTTAAAGAGCTGCTAATACCCATTTTTCTAGACTTTTTCTCTGTCTTACCGAAAACAGGATTTAACCATTTTCTTTGAAAGTCGCTCGAGGGCAACCTGTTCCAAAAAAAAGGCAAGAAAACCACGCCCTCAAACTATCGCCCAGTTGCTTTGCTTCAAACAAGCTCCAAAGTCATGGAACGTGTAGTCAATCAGCAACTACTCAAGTAAATCGAGACCATCAGAATAATTAGCGGTATCTAATACGGCTTTCGATACGGTTTAGTTTAGAATACGGGTTTGAAAGACTAAATTGGAATAACAAGGGTATTACAATAGATGAAGAACAACTAAATAATCTCCGATTCGCGGATGATACAGTGTTGATTGCGGATGATCTAAGTGACGCACGAGACATGCTGCAACAATTCCAGAACGGAATGGAAGCGGTTAGTCTGAACATAAACTATGCCAAAACAAAGGCAATGACAAACCTAGTACCAACAGGAAATATATGCATAGAGGAAGCGCAAGTAGAATATGTAGAAAAGTATACCTATCTGGAACACGAATTAAAAATCAACAGGGACAACCAAACGTGTGAACTTTTAAGGCACATAAACCTCGGATGGACAGCATACGGCAAATTGAGACACATATTTAAGGACAAAATTCCTATAAGTTTAAAAAGGAAGACTTTTAACACGTGTATCTTATCGGTCCTCACATATAGGGCAGAAACCCTAACGCTCACTAAGGCTTCAGCAAAGAATTTGAGTGTTACACAAAGAAAGATGGAAAGATCTATGCTGGGGATATCACTCAAAGACAGAGTAAGAAATGAGGAGATCCGTAGAAGAACAAAGGTATAAGACATAATTGAAAAGATCTCAAAGTCGAAATGGAAGTGGGCCGGCCATGTAGCACGACAAACAGATCAGAGATGGACGAAAAAACTTCTGGAATGGAGGCCATGGTCAGATAAACGAAATCCCGGAAGAGCACCCACCAGATGGACGGATGATTTAAAAAAGATCAACACCAACTAGATTGCAACGGCACAGGACCGAGAAGCTTGAAAGAAACTTGAGGAGGCCTATGTCTTACTGCGGACGCAAATGGTTGGAGAATGATGATGATGATGAGGAGTACGGCTTTCACAAAGAGAGATCGGCAGAAGGTTTATTGACCTATGTCATTCATATATGGAGCAGGGCAATTGAGAACTACGGAGAATCTGGAGCGAGTGCGTTGGATATTTCGAAGGCATTAGTCAGAGTTTGGCATGACGGATTGCTCAACAAACTGCCCTCCTTCTTACTGCCAGCCTCTCTCTGCAGCTAGCTTGCCAATTTCCTTAAGAACCGATCTCTGCACATCGCAGTTGATTGACACATCTCAGACAGATTCACCATTAACGCGAGCGTGCCTCAGGGCGCAGTACTGTCACCGACTCTCTTTCTCATCTATATTAATGACCTGCTGACCAAAACCATTAATCCTGTTTACAGTTTTGCAGCTGACAGTACCCTTGTCTCCCAATTTAGATCAGAAAAACCTTTACCAGCGACTGAGACTTATCACCGATAGGAGCAGATTACCACAATTAATCAAGATCTGAGGAAAGTTCGAACTTGAAGCGACAGAAATTTGGTCCAGTTCAATGCAGCAAAAACCCAAGCAGCCACGTTTGCCAAGGGAGCTAATACGGCGGACCCTGATATCAATATGACACGATCGACCATTCCTTCATCCTCGTCCATCAGACTACTGGGTGTCAGGGCCAGCATCAATATGTCCTGACATGACCACGTTGCTAATATCGCAAAATCAGCCTCGCAGAAGCTGCTCGCAACAAAAAACCTTATACACCGCAGCAGCTGCTCCTGCTGTACAATGCGCAAATAAAAACGTGCTTAGAATATTGCTCATATATCTGATGTGCCGCACCAAATCACAACCTAGAGCTGCTGAATTCCATTCAGAAGAGATCTGTGCGTCTCGTCGGGAACCGGGAGTTTACCCGGGATCTGGATAGTGTGGAACACCGCAGATATGTGGCCGGGATATCCGTGTTTTACAGATATTTTGACGCAGATGTTCCTAGCATTTGGCCCGCCTCATCCCACCCCCAGCAACGCTGGTCAGACAGTCACGACAGATGGCAAGAGCGCACCCGTTTGTCATACAACTGGAAACACCTAGAGCATCGCTTTACAAGGACTCCTTTGTCTGGCGCACTACATCGCTGTGGAAATCACTCCCAATACATAAGTTTTCCCAAATTATAACCTACAGATATTCCGTGTCAGTCAACATCTTTGCACACACATCACTCGTCGAGTGCCATAGGATCTCCCTGTAGTGTGCGTGTGTCACTGCCATAAAAAAAAAGAAAAAAATTCAACCAATTCAGAATAGTACCTTTAAAGCAGTAGATTTTGAGTTTCCCCAGTATTTTATACCTGCTGAGTGCAGAATGACGTACCAGGCTACCATTAATGTCCAAGTTACCACGTTTTTCCTTAACTTCTAATTTTCTTTCACCCAGATTAGAAAGAGTGATTAAGGTTAAAAGAAAATTTAAGCCAAAACGAGTTGTCCTTTGGCCGAATATTTGAGGGAAGTAGGAAATTTATTTTTAAAGGTACCTCCGATCTGTAGACGGTACAAATAAGAAAATCCCTAAGATGTTGTTTGCAATTCGTTTTGGCTTAGGCTTCACCACAACAAAAAATAACGCAAATAACAGAACCAGAAGTTAATAAATCAAAAATCAAAACGGTATAATTGCTGCGATCGATTAATACAATTTAATTATTATACTTACTATTTACTTGCCTTCTGGAATACTAATATTAAAATAAAACAAATGAAACAGGTAGATAATTACTAATAAGTTTTTGTAAGTAAAGTGAATTAAAATAAATAATTACCCAAAACATGATCATGTTCCGTTTACATTTGCTGTGTGACACAGTCCGTTTAGACGTATCAAAATCAGCACTGTTTTGAAGAAGCTCATACCCAGCATCTTCAAAAGAATAATGTATTATTTACTATAGCCCATACATTATTAGTATCTATTGATGCAACACTTAACGGACCTTTATACTTGAAACTTTTGCAACCAGCAGCACTACATTGAATTGTGGTTATTAAGTATTAAGGAAACATATGTGTTTTGTTTAAAACGTGTTTTTATTACGGCGTATATTTTCAAGCATAAAACTCTTTTAAACAACAAAAGACATACGTTTTGTTTAAACGTAAATTAAATATGTTTTCTTCTACCCTGGTTTTATTGAGGAAGCAGGGTGTTTGGATATATTTAAACACCGTTAAATCATACCAAAATCAGCACTGTTTTGAAGAAGCTCACATCAGGCTTCAGAATAACGCATGAGCCGTCATTCTCTATTGGTGCAACTCTTAACGAAGAACTTTTGGAACCAGCGCACAGCGGCTCTATCTTCGCTGTTTTTAAAATAGTAAAAATAAAATAAAAAAGGAATTTTCTCTCTGGACGCTGGATTTGGCGTCATGGAGTGATTGAGTCACCGCTTTTCGGGATCATATCTCACTTAATTTTTCTAGGAAGAGAGTTAAATCTTCTAGATGGGTTAATCGATAAATTTGTCGTAATGTGAGATCCGAAATGCTCGAAAATGGTAGTAATTTTTTGAGCATTTGCTGAAATAAAAACGAATATTTTGGAAGTGATAATTTTGTTCCAAAAATAATGTTTTGCTTACATATTATCTTTAGTGTGTGTTTGACGTTTTATATGTCTAGCAAAGTGTTAGCGAGCTAACCCAAATAGTCCATAATAATGAATATATAAAAGTACTGCCATTGATAAACCTGTTAACACAGAGACATTGAGATTACGCTAAATTGTTTCTCTATCTAAGCCTTTTAAAATACGACTTAACCGAAGGGCTAGGGGGAATAAATTGACTCAGATTACGTGCCATTACTCCGCATTGCGTGGGATTGCACGACATTATTTGGAATTATCTGCGGTATTAGGGATTATTACGCTAGGAATTATAAGTATTATGGTCGAGATTACCGAATTATCTTGTTGCACCTAGCAAATTTGAAGTATCATTGGACAAAATGATCAAAAATTTTACGGTGTGGCCTTGCAAAGGGAACACTTTGAATTGTCATGCATTACGCAAGGTTAATTGAAATGACCAAGACATTACACGGTATTTCAAGATGGGCTTTCGGTATGCCAAGTAATCTGCTAATGGCATTACTCAGATGTAATTTTACTGTAATGCCGGAATACCTGTACATTTTCCAGTTTCCTTCGAGTTTAGCTCGATAAAGGATTATATTTCAGATTTTAAGGTTACGTCCAGACAAGGCCGAATTAGTAAGTACTCTTTACAAGCAGGCGTAGACTGGGAGAGACTTTTCTGGTCACAGTGGCGTGTCGTATAGGGGGCCAAAGGCGGCGAATGCCCCCTCCGCCTTTCCGCCTCTAGGTGACCGGGCGCCCCATGCATCACGAATTAATTTAATTCTCAAATCTGTAAAAACCAGACGGTTGGTGCTACAATTATTTTTTGTATGTATCATATTACATGTTCCAGTTTTTATTGAATGCACTATTTTTTGTAAATAAATAATACATAATTATTTATTTTTTGTAATATAATGTCCCTTGCCCCTTCTCACTCTTCTAGAAAATAATATTGGCAATATTCGTTATAATAGGTAGTGTACAAAATTATTTAATATTAAATTCGTAATAATTTAATAAAATTCGAAAGTCTTACTTCATCAGTCGAAAGAACGGGTCCAAATTAGTCAAAAACTATTATAATACCGAAGGTCAAATAAATGTTTTGGAGTGTGGCATCTGGCACCCGCCGAAATTTTTCTCCTCTAGCGCTTCACGCTGCCACGAAAGGCGTAAACACGGGGGGTTGGGTGGGTAGAGGGGGTAATTACCACCCCCCTTCCCACAACTTGATGTGCAAATTAATTTTGCGTTAAAAAAATTCGGCAGTTTCTTGTCAGGTTTTAAAAATTATTTTGCTGAAAAACCTAAATAATCTAATTATTATTCATTAACGTGTTAATACGGACGGGCGGATAAAGAATAAAGAATGCATTTTATTTGGGTATTTTGGGTTAGTCAATTAGTTCCGTATTCGGTTGTTAGTTGCGTTTGCCGTTTTTCGGATTTATATAATTAATAAATTATTTATATAATTAATAACAGACGGTCAAGCGATAAAGGGTGCTGTTAATTATTAAAAATAAATAATAAGTAAGTAATATTAAAATATTTTATATATTTTTATTTCAAATCAAATCAAATCAAATCAAATGTTTATTCATCCAGTAGATCATACAAAATGATATTGGACAGGTCAAATATAAGTGTACAATAAAATGACAATAAAATAATCACAGGCGATACAATACAGTTTAAAATTTAGACCAACCACTCTTAAAGTAGTTAAAAAGAATAAAATCATCGAACAATACTAACCCGAGACCTCAGATGACAAAAACTCGGACGTACTATAAAAACAACCGTCAATTAATTTTTTCCTTAATTTAAATTTAAAAACGAAATAACTATATACTTATTACAATTACATAATTAGAATTTTTAATTATTGAATCCTTTATTTGATTTAATGTAAATAACATTCATCGTCATGTTTATGTTTTTTATTCGTTTCCCTATTCGCCTGATTCTTGAATATTTAATATATTGGTCACCCCCACGACCTATTTGTTTTTTAACGATTTTAATGACTTTTGGGCGAAAATTGGGCATAGCACCCCGAAATTTTTCCGGCGGCGCCCTTTTCCCCGTTTGCCCCCTTCGCCCTTCGACCCACGACACGCTACTCTGGTCATTAACTTGTTCCGCTGGTCTTTGAACAAGAAAGAACAGTTCGAAAATAATAAAATTCGCCGACAAAATTTGAATACACTCGGTATAACAAAAAATCTTTAAAAACGCACTTTACATGGAAACCTTCGAGAAGCAGGTAAAAAGAGTCGAACCGGGCGCTGGGTACTAGAAATTCATGCGCCACACCTATTTACGTCTCTTTTTAATGTGTGGGATCGGAATTTTAATAGCTTCTTGTTGCATTCACACATCAAATGGGGAGTTTTTCATGTTAAAAGCCCGCAGCAGGGAGGAGTCCTAAAACCTCACTCGTTTTGGCAAGAGACTGGTTCAATTTCACTCGCCAAAGCTTGAGACTGGTTTCCCATTCAAATTTCCACATATTCTGACATACACTCGCTTCAGCTACACTTTGTATATTTTCTCAATTATACGAGAAATTGAGCAAATAAATTAAGAGGCGGCGTCCTTAAGAACAGGTAAATTCTTTGGTTTCACTTGATTTATTTAGAATTTAATCGCTAGACATCATTTTCAGGGAGGTCGAACTTTCAAACCAAGTGTTTCAGTGTGATCAGACTCTCGTAAATTGCGAGATTTTAATTCGATTTCGGGCTGGGCGGTGATTGTGACCAAATATGTTCAAGTAAGTTTAACACTCTTATCTCCTGATAACAATCGAATAACAAGTTGAGCTAATGGTGGTAAGATCCTTGAAGAATACAAAATCCAACAAAGGGTACAATGGTCCTACGGGACACGAAAAGAGCTTACGTGACACTAAAAGACTCCTTCGGGTCAAACCCCGAAAGAACCTTGTGATGTAATCTCCGTGGGGGTATCTTATAATTTACATATATGGGCCTGATTGAAATGTCGTAACTTAATTCTGGTAAATAAGTTTTTCTTGCTTATGTACATGTTTCCTTTAATATATTGTTACATGTCAATTTAGTATGAAAACATGTAACAGATAGAGGTCAAATAAAGTCAGTTAAATATCAAACTAAATATTCTACTACTTATTCGTTTAGATACCTGCATGGTTGCCATATGACCCTAGCCTTGTATCGAGCTGTTCCAGGGAAAGTTGAGAGTTATGTAGTCATATACGTAACATGATTATCTTGAGCTGTTTGATAAGATCGATCGGGCTTTATGAACATTTCACTGGCTTGGCACATATTCAATCAATAAATCGTACTGTGTTCTGGCCATCGTTCAAGGGAAACCTTCAAAGTTTTAGGCATTTATAGCAGTGCATTTCAAATCATTCAATAATTCTCTTACTTTCCCGAATAATCACCTTCTCGATGATAATATACATTAAAACAGTCTCATGGATGTCAGAAATATTAACTTCACAGTTCTCAGTTATTTTCCTGGATTTGATTCAATATTTAATAGGAAAAGTTAAAAATGCAGTCAATGTTTATTTCTGATATGATAGCTTTCAGATTTGATGAGACAGCTGACTTTGACAATAATTGTTGGTTGCCTATTATTGAAGGGTACTCTTGAAATGTTGTCAAGTGTACATGTTTCTCTAGCGATCCTCGTGCGATTTTGATGTGTTTGCAGACCAAGCCAATAAGAAACAACATAATTTATTGATATTCTCGCATCAGTGATGTTAAACGACTTAACTGAGCTTTCGCTTGATGTACGCACGCAAGATGATTTAGTGGTTGCGTTGTGTTCCCTAAATTTGGCAACACCGCCCGGTTGTTTCGTAGCTGGTTTCAACAGAGACGCAGGCTCTTCGCTAAAGGTGCGTTTAGGCGTGTATTATTATGACGCGTATTCATGCGTTTCGCGTTTTTGATGCCGACCACGGGCCGGAATGAAGTACCTTCTGTTTGATTGGTCATTGCGGATAATGGTTTTATCGTCGGTTTTCTTTGTCCTGCCAGCAATACATAATATCATGCAGCCTTAGGTACGTTTTATTGCGTATTGAAGATGTTAATAAATTTGGTGGCAACCATTTTGTTGTATTTTACGTGTTGTCGTAGGACAATGTAAAGCTGGCATATTGGTCGATTTTTTTTCTGGCCCTTAAACATTGAACTTGGCGTTCGAGGCGGACGATCTTGACTTGACCTCGTTCTCTTCCTTGGTAAATCCTCTAAAGAGGAGGTTGTGCGTAAGCCTGATAAAAAGTTTAAGAATTTCTAATTCGCCCTTACGGGGATAATCTTATTTCGGGCTAGAGAAGTTGGCATAGTTACCAGGTTGGTATGGTAAATTAATTGACTGTGGATTTGTTGGATTTTGTCTGAAGTCAAGATTTATTTTTGGTAACTGGCCACGTGCGGAAGATCCCAGAACAAAATATACCGTTTCCGTCTTCAAGGGGTACCTGTAAGAGAGAACCTTGTTCCCATTCGTCTTCACCACCAAAACCCTACGTAGCTAGGGTTTTTATTTGGAGCGAGTTAAGTAGCTACCCGTCAGTCCGGTTGATTGTGTTTTTTTTTTGGTACCGACTGCAGCCACAGAAGTAAGGGCACTACCTCAAATGCCACTGAGAGTTTCTGGGTCCCAAGACGCCTAGCAGCCTACGCTCAGAAGGCCGAAGGTGATATCGGCGGAGACCAGAGAAGATAAGTGTGTAGGTTAAGTCAGATTTTGTGTGCTTCTATGTACACAGAACGCTTGTGATCCCCTACATAATGTTATTGGCGTGTTGTTAGTATTTTGTAGCGTTGTGTGAGATTGCGTGTTTTATTTCTTTCTGCATTGTATTGATATAGATATTTTTGGAACTGTCGCGACAGTTCCAAAAATATCTATATCTACGACATGTCGTAGGGATACTGTTTACTAGTGTGGTTCAATTAATGCTTATAGATTTTTATGTTTTATTTCCATATTCTTACAATTTGATTTGTATTGTGGTAAATGATAAACATTCTCGTTCTGACTGGTTATAATAATTTTACATAACGGTATTTCATAAACTGAATCGTTAAGGTTTATTTATGAATAACTGCGACACGTATACCATGGTAGACGCGCACGAAGTTTAGTAGTAATAAATATTATCCTGATGACTTTTTATTACTAGAACGATTTGACGATAGACACCTTATGCATATTGTGTTTATTATTAATTTGTTGAAATTGATTTTGGTCTTTCGTAATCATTTGGTATATTATATTGTTACTTCCGATATAGCCAAACATGCCTAACAATTATTGTTCGATCATTCTTTATCTATTTCAGTTCCATTACAATTCAAATTAATTAAAATTGCAGTCTGTATGTATACACAACTGAACTGGTTCTATAATTGTGAGCATACAGGGTTAGTAAAAAGAACCGGACCGCTTAAATATCTTCAAAATCGTTAAAGCTACATTTACAAAATTCGGTACCTGGGGGTTTCCGGGCGTGCGGAATTGAACCATCATATCGGCACTATTGCCAAATTTCCCAGTTTTGTGCTACATGGAGTCATTTTGTTATCTTAAATGGAATGCCCCACTTATTTTTATTGCAATAAATTGGGCGTATCAAATTTAGTAAGGCCCCAAATTTTCAAAATATAATCTTTTCTAATTGCTGAGATGTGACAACAACGCATTTTTAGTAAAAATTACCGGAACGCTTACATATCTTCAAAATCGCTCAAGCTGCACTTACAAAATTCGGTACCTGGGGGTTTTCGGGCATGCAGAATTGAACCATGATATCGGCACTGTTGCCAAATTTCCCAGTTTTGCGCCACACGGAGTCATTTTGTTATCTTAAATGGAACGCCCCACTTATTTTTATTGCAATAAATTGAGCGTATCAAAATCAGTAAGGCCCCAAATTTTTAAAATTTTATCTCTTCTAATTGCTGAGATGTGACAACAACGCAGTTTTAGTAAAAGTAAAAAGTACCGGAACCCTTAAATATCTTCAAAATCGCTCAAGCTGCACTTACAAAATTCGGTACCTGGGAGTTTCCGGGCATGCAGAATTGAACCATGATATCGGCACTGTTGCCAGATTTCCCAGTTTTGCGCTACACGGAGTCATTTTGTTATCTTAAATGGAATGCCCCATTTGTTTTTATTGCAATAAATTGGGCGTATCAAATTTAGTAAAACACCAAATTTTCAAAATTGTATCTCTTTTAATTGCTGAGATGTGAGAACAACGCATTTTTGGTAAAAAGTACGGGAACGCATAATTATCTTGAAAATCGCTGAAGCTGCATTTATAAAATTCGGTACCGGGGGGTTTGGGCATGCGGAATTGAACCATGATATTGACACTGTTGCCAGATTTCCCAGTTTTGCGGTACACGTAGTCATTTTGTTATCTTAAATGGAACGCACCTTTTGTTTTTATTGCAACAAATTGGGTGCGCCCAATTTTCCAATTTTTCAAAATTTTATCTATTATGTGCTGAGATATGACAACATCACAATTTTGACTATGTGTACCGCAAAACTGGGAAATCTGGCAACAGTGTCAATATCATGGTTCAATTCAGCATGCCCGGAAACCCCCGGGTACCGAATTTTGTAAATGCAGCTTAAGCGATTTTGAAGATATTTAAGCGTTCCCGTACTTTTTACTAAAAATGCGTTATTGTCACATCTCAGCAATTAAAAGAGATACAATTTTGAAAATAAGGTGTTTTACTAAATTTGATACGCCCAATTTATTGCAATAAAAACAAATGGGGCATTCCATTTAAGATAACAAAATGACTCCGTGTAGCGCAAAACTGGGAAATCTGGCAACAGTGCCGATATCACGGTTCAATTCTGCATGTCCGTAAACCTCCAGGTACCGAATTTTGTAAATGCAGCTTGAGCGATTTTGAAGATATTTAAGCGTTCCGGTACTTTTTACTAATAATGCGTTGTTGTCACATCTCAGCAATTAGAAAAGATAAAATTTTGAAAATTTGGGATCATACTAAATTTGATACGCCCAATTTATTGCAATAAAAATAAGTGGGGCGTTCCATTTAAGATAACAAAATGACTCCGTGTAGCACAAAACTGGGAAATCTGGCAACAGTGCCGATATCATGGTTAAATTCCGCATGCCCGGAAACCTCCAGGTGCCGAATTTTGTAAATGTAGCTTTAACGATTTTGAAGATATTTAAGCGTTCCGGTTCTTTTTACTAACCCTGTATATTAACTTATTAATATTTGTTTTCACTTTAGGCTCTTTCACATTCTTTTACATTTATATCATTTTGTTTATTGACAGAAACACGACAACATTTGGATGTTAAACTTAACGAGCATCCATTAAACTTAAACTTGCACGAACGTACCGTCTTTTATTTGCTCTGAGATACCTCAACCAAACAATGTGTAGTTAATAGTCATTTGATTTTGGATCGCCCTTAAGGATTCTCAAGACCGAGGATCTTCTAGTTTGGATCTGCGGATTTAGTTATTTCAAGCTGGTGACGCCCTGGTCAAAAGTAAATAATGACCCACTCCCATGCCGACGAGCAGTCGGGGCAAATGGGTAGGTAACATCCTTAAGGGTAGGTAACATCTTATTTATTTTATATTGCTAACTAATTTAAAAGGGTTTTACGTGCAACAATATAAATACATTTCTTTGTATTCATTTTTAGTATATGTTAACGGTCATGCTATGTAAATTAATACTGCGTTTTCCTTAAACCGTACACGTAAAAAAATAGATGTATAAAAAATGGTCATTTGGGATTTATTGCCAGTATGGACTGATCACTTAAGAAATTGTAATCATTCAACATAATCGGTTAACAATCATCTACTTTAGAACCTATCAAACAACGTCAATTTAACAGGGTCTTAACCGACTTGAGATTAAACTTTTGGTTTTTTAATATTAAGAAATATAAGAATTATGCTTATGCTTATTTCCGTTAAATGAGTTCTAATGAAGCTTTAAGTTTGATTTCATGTACATACTTATTTTATATTATATTATAAAGTGTGAATGAGAGTGTGTATGACATTTCTTTAGATAAGTTGGTAAGTGATTAGTTTTACTTGTGGATTCCTTTTCCAGAAAGGCATAGTTTATAATTTGTTAAACAGTCATTTTCTATTCAAAATATCCAGCCAGCATCCTAGATAGTACAGTTCATGGAAATAATTATTGCTTGATTTGCAAGCTGATAGTAGGAGAATAACTCCTACTATTCTTGTGCGTTAGGAATAACAAAGCCTAATCGTACAAATTGGTCATTCGAGCCGGATGCTGGGTTTGGAATTTTGTTTAGGAAAAAAATTTATAATTTTATTCATATGTATTTCATTATATATTAACACAGAATATTATTAAGCTTAACCTCTCATGATATTTAGTAGTGCTTTTGAGAAGTTTATCGATATTTACCTTAATAATTAAAAGACTGTGCCAAGTCGTTTATCGATAAAAATTTATAGACTCTTTGTGTTTAGTGGTTTAAAAATACATAGACGGTAAGTGACTTTTAATAATTTTATTATTGATATTGTTTCTCCTACTTTATTACTCAAGGTTAAATAAAGAAAATGGATGTTTTAAAAAAGCAAAGCGCTCCTATTAAGGATGGCATCACCAAAATTCATAACTGGTTTAACAATAATAAAACAGTAACCGATGTTTATCAATTTCAAATTAAATTAAATCAAATCGAAGGTTTCTATAAGAAGTACGATGACTTGTTAGAGATAATTGAAGAAGTTGGCGAGGACACTACTAAAACTGATTGTACTGTTATGGAGGATAAATTTTGTAGTAAATTAGCACAGTTAAAATGGAAAATTGATGAGTTAACTGGCAGTACGCCCACCTCCTCTATGATAGTACAAGCAGCACCTAGCACAAAACTCACAGAAATCTCCATAAATCCATTCTCCGGTAATTTTACAGAATGGAATACATTTTTTGAGCTATTCGAAAGTTTAATTATGAACAGCACAGTCTTAACTGATTGCCCCGGTGGCAATACAGGTACAAAAGATTCATTCAAATACCGCCCCAATTTTTTTTAAGCTTCAGTCCACTTGCAAATAGAAAAAATAATTAATATTCTCCAAAAAAAAAACTATAAATCACCTAATAATTCTTGCAGATCCAACATTCTTCCAAAGTAATTCTATAGACCTGTTGTTAGGCATGGATATTTACAGCGAACTATTATGTAATGACTTTATAAAACTAGGAAAAGGACTACCAGCCTTAATAAATACGTATCTTGGCTGGCCTATATCTAGCTCTTTACCAGTCGAAAAAATGACTTTACATTCAGCTATAAGTTCAGAGGAAGAAATTTTACTCGAATCAGAGAACATGGATGTTACTCATGCTTTTTATTCCCACTTGAGTGTTGACGATAAAGCAGCAGATAAGATTTTACAAAAATTTTGGACAGTAGAAGAGGTACCGTCATATAAAGTTATACGAACAGGTGACGAAGACCAAGCTGAACGAATTTTGGAAAAATCAACCATAAGATTGGAGGATGGCACTTTCCAAGTGGATCTACCATTTAAGAGTCCAAACGAGTATTTGAAATTGGGCGAATCTTTTCCCCGTGGTCGTAAAAGATCCCTAGCTCTCGAAAGCAAGTTCAAAAAAACATAACTATCTTTACCTAGACTACAAAAAATTTATAGATGAGTATATTTCATTAGGTCACGCAAAACGGGTGCCACTTTCAACCAAAAATGACAAATCAGAATTAAAATATTTCCTGACACACCACTGTATCGTTCGAGAAGATAGTATAACGACTAAGTTACGCGTAGTCTTTGACGCATCCATGAAATCAGATACAGGATATTCGTTGAATGATGTTATGCTAAAAGGCCCGACAGTTGAGCCAGAGCTGTTTGACATCTTACGTCGATTTCGAATTTTAAATAAAGTATTCATCACTGACATAAAAAAGATGTTTCGTCAGATAAAAGTGAACCCAAACCAGACTTTTTTGCAAAATATTTTGTGGCGGGAACACCACACAGATAAAATGGAGTGTTGGGAGTTACAAACGATTACCTACGGGACAAACAGTGCTCCCTTTCTGAGTACTAATTGTTTGATGAAGTTAGCGCAGATGCGTTAAAAAATCAATGCTATGTGTGTAATGAACGCCGATTTACCCTATTCCTCTACTTACTGTGTATTCGGCCTTTTATTCACCTTCTGTTCATTATCTGTAACCGGGTTCGCAGTACCAGTGTGTTGACACCCTATTTTCGTCGTAAAATTATTTAAGTACCTATACACTTGGGCAACCATCCATATTTTGGCACTTAGTTGAAAAGCACTTTATGCCTCTTACCAGTACTTAATTCTATTCTCAGGTATATTATATATAACTAAATGAATGTAAGCCACATCAGTTTCGTTTGATATTAATAAAACAACTGAAAGGGAGCATTTTAATAGTGGTTAAATTTATTCGCTTATTTTTTAATATGACCTCGTATCTACAGCACCAGACAATCAGTCCTTGCGCATTAAAAGAAAATGACACTGGTATTATTATTTTGACTCTGTGAATTTTGTCCAGTGTATCAACTTTCCTTTAATATTATATCTTACTAGCCAGTCAAACATGTATGGATTAATGAAATAAATTCAATCAGCAATATTCTTTTCCGCAGTGAATTAACTCAATAAAATACGAAGTATGCTAGGACTAATTATTCAATGGGATACTCACTTAATTATCGAATACATACAGCAATAAATGTTTTCCAATATACAGGCACTCTGCGCCTCATTATTTAAAATTAAACTTACTATCTAACCCATGAAATTCTTGCAAACAGACAACGATAAATGTTTTCAAATATACAAGCACTCTACACATTATGATTTAAAACTAAACTTACTGTCTATCGCTTAATGTTAACCCGGAACCTGCCATTGTAGCCACCCTTGCTCCTGTTTGACCATCTTCTTCCTCGACGGATGACGAATTTTCAACCACGTTTCTTTACTTTACTTTTCGAACCGACGACATGAATTTACTTAATTACTTAGTTATTTCCATGAGACTTTAAACTGTGAGGCACTACTTTCGGTTTGGTCAATACTGTCACCATAGTAACAGACTTGAAAAATCAAAGTTAAATTATACATTTCTCGCGCCCCAACCGGGCATAAGGACTAGCTGCAAGTAAAGATTATGTTAAGACTGCATTCTCTCCGATAATTTCACGCTTTTATAGCAGATTTTTGACGCATTTGTCCTCCCAGAAAAATCTGGAATCTGTACACCTGCACGAAGTTCACATGTGAGGTTGCGTAATTGCCCCCAATTTTCGACGAAAACAACTATTCGAGTTCTAACTAGCTTTTTACATTCCAATCCCCCAACTCCCAAAATTTTCCATTCCAGTCACATAATATAGCTCACACATGTGCAGGTTTAAAGTCCAAACAATATTCGAACCTTATAAGGTCATGTTTTTTTTCTTTAATTTTAATTCGCTGGACTGGAAATTAGAACCGCCCCTGACCAATGATGTTCATTTTAGAACAAAATTTGGGGAACCTGCATAAGAATTGTTTGACCGCAGTTGATATCTTTTCTAGTTCATTTTGTGTCGCGTCCTTCTGCAGTCGAAAACAAAAGTATAAGTCAACTCCGATTTAAATTGGTTCTCGAATCTTGTGAAGTTATACACCATGCCGTTTATTGAAATATATTCCAATGGTATTTAAGTGATTATTATTTTAATTGAACGGCGTTAGGTGCTTTTGTTGTCCACTTCTATTAGTAAAATAATTAACCTAACCCTTTTTTTTCGCGCTTCTGGCATTACTTCGTGAAAGTTAAACTTAAATTTGTTTATAATTTTTCTTAATTAAAATAAACTTATCATATTATTTGAACGTTTCCCTGGGTTGTATTCGAGACGTAATTTAATTTTTGAGCAATTAAAATTAAATTAATTTTTTTTAATTTATATTTTTAAACAAATGGTTGAAACATTTCTTGAAATAAATCGGGTGCCGTGTCCCGACCGCCACATGTGGATGACATATTGTATAGTAGTGAAGCACTAGAAGAACTTTTAGAAACTCATAAGCAACTCACTGAGCTTCTTGGAACTGCAAACATGACGTTATATAAATGGAGATCAAACAGTCCACAGTTTCTTAAGGCAATTTCCTCCACGAATAATCAAGAGACATATATCATTAAATCAGACGATAACACAAGTAAAGTTTTAGGAATCTCCTGGAAACCTGGTCAATATATATTTAGTATAACATCGCCTAAAATAGAACTACAGCTTACAGCAACAAACAGACAGGTTCTATCTATCATTGCCCAGATGTTCGATCCGATTGGTCTAATAAACCTCTTTATAGTCATAGCAAAGGTTTTTATGCAGAAGATTTGGCTGGAAAAAATAAGCTGGGACGATCAACTAGGTCCTAAACTCCTTGAGGAATGGAATACCTTTTGCAATAATATCCCGGAGTTAGACGGTCTAAGAGTTCCTCGCAACTTGTTTACCCCATGTAAAAATAAAGCTAGAATTGAGATTCATGCTTTCTCAGATGCTAGCCTAAAGTGATATGGAACATGTATCTATACTTTACACAAACTCGGTACACATATGGACAGATTCCGAAATAGTTCTATATTGGATAAGATCACATTCATCTAGGTGGTCGGTGTTTGTGGCGATTAGAGTCACGGAAACCCAAACATTAATACCAGATTTTGATAGTTGGCACCACATTAAGTCCGCTGAAAATCCAGCGGACATACTGTCAAGGGGAACCACCCCGCGCGAACTCGGAAGGTCAGAATTATGATGGAATGGTCCTGAGTTTCTACAAAACCCAGAAGCAAATTTCAAGGTATTTAGATACTCAGGTGAAGTAGAAAATATTCACGAAGAAAAGAAAACAGCGATACTAACCCATAAGTATGTAAACGACTTTTATGAAAGAGTTCTCACTAAGTATTCTTCTTTTAGGAAATTACGAAGAATAATAGCATACTGTATTAGATATTGGCTTAACATTAAGAAGAAACTTTCAAATAGAGAAAAAGGTACCGGACCTTTAAGCCCAAGTGTTTCAAGATAATCGATTAACAAACATGTACTTTAGAACCTATCAAACAACATCAGTTTAACAGGGTCTTATCCGAGAGTGGGGATAAATCATTCACTATTGTTACGATCACGTCCAAAGAGTCTTCGCCTTTAGTTACAACGAATGCGCCTTGGGCACGGGCGTTTCACAGCTAAACACCGCGGAGTCATATTGGACTCTATATTGACCTGGAAGGAGCAGGTTAGCAGCCGCATTAAAAAGGCGCATAATGCTCTATGGGCTTGTAAAAGAGCATGTGGAAACACATGGAGACGAGGATCCTTCACTAGATTTACACGGCTTTAGTTCGCCCCTAAAATCTTGGTCAAAGATGAACTGTTAGGTGACTGTCTTAGCTGATATCATTCTTTTGTGTTTATATGACATATATCTACATTTCATAAATTTTTGCCCTTAACCGAAGAAATAGAAGATGGAAGAGATATGCCTAAAATTGATTACTATACATGGCGTATATCTGCATTTCGTAAATTTTAAACTTTCACCGGAGGAATAGAAATCAAAGGCGAAATGTGCCAGTAAGTCGGGGATATGTCTGAAAATATTCTGTATTTCGATGTCTTAATGGGTAATTAAGTAATTGGTTTCATGTACTAGATCCACCTGCACTGGCATAGGCGCATGTAGTCAGCGAAACATTTAGTAAAATCGAATATTTACTATTAATCAGTAATATGTTTTGGTACGTAATATGCGATAGGTGACATTTGAGGTAATAAAAAAATGGCGACTGAGATTACGTATGACGTATGACAGGTGACAGATAACTTAAGCTATAAAATAGAATAGACAACGTGTACGATAATGACAAGATTGACAAGTATGACAGATGACGTAATAAAAAATGGCAACTGACAGATGACGTATGACAAATAACATAACCTGTAAAATAGACTAGCCCACGTGTACTCCACTTTGACATGATTACTTCAAGATGAAGTTAGCTAAGACAGCCATTTCCATTTAGTTACCACCTTCAATCGAGATAATTTTGATATCCCGTATGCTATCTCTGTATTTTTTTTTTTTTTATGGCAGTGGCACACACACTAAAGGGAGATCCTATGGCGCTCGACGAGCGGTGTGTGTGCGAAGATGTTGATTGACACGGTTCTTGAATATTTGTAGGTTGTAATTAGTGGGAAACAGATGTCCTGGAAGTGAGTTCCACAGTGATGCAGTGCGCCAGACAAAGGAATAAAGATCCTAGAATTTGATTTTTTAATAACCCTTTGTGAATCCCCGGTACAATCAAATAATAAATAATACCGTAAGTAGAACAAATATGAAGTGGTAGGACTTTATAGAACCCACATATCATCTATTCTGCGGTCAGTCACAGATAACGACGTATAACTAATCCATAGAAGCAATTAAATTAATTGTAAAGACTCGTTCACCATTTAAACTTTGTTATTAAAGCTAAACCGGAACGTTTAGCTAGAGCGACAAGGAATGTGTAAATGCAAACTGCAGTGCGGTTGTTACAGACGCCGACGGCGTGTATCGACGCTACCGATTTGACGTCACGCGACGCCAGTTACGTCATCCGCCACATTCGTCGCCCGGCCTGGGTCGGCGAGTCGTCGATAACTCAGACGTGTATTATGCAAAATGTCGGATAATGCAAACTAGGGTTTTGGATGTATAAACCAACGGGATTTGTAGGTGAAATGAATAAAATTTGTTGAATACATGACAGGGATATTTATCCAGATGTGTGAATGTCAAGCGAAAATGAACCTATTGTTAGACTGACCATAGAAATATTTGCGGAAGTTGCATTATTTAGGTTTAAGCAAAAATATTGAGTAGTAGAGCAGAAATATGAGAAGACAATTGCAGAGTTGAGTTTTGTAATTTCGTGCTTTCTATTTTGGAGCTCTATTTGTATTGAGTACAAATAAGCAGCGAACCCAGTACAGATCAACATGATTTTGACGAACAATATAATTCGTGAACCTATTAAAACAACTCGCTCAAATATTGAAAGAAAATACAAAAAGGAAGATATGCTAACGTAAAATTTGCAGAGTCAATATTTCGAAATAATTTCTTTCATTTATCAATTTAGTGTCGTCTAAGTGCATGTTAACTACTCAGGAAAAATGGCGTCCTGTATTTTGGCGTTATGTTTAATTAGCACTAATTAGAAAATGGTGGTTTAAATTATTTTGAAAGATTTTAAAAAAATAATTAAGATTTTTGGCTCGAAATTTGCATTTCTATACAGATCATAGCATAATTGAAGATAAACTTATCGTTGAAAAATAGGCAATAAAATAGAAATCAAACTTAACTCAGTTGTTGTGAATCCAGCAATATGGACTGCCCAATGAGGCACCTACAGTCTGTTATCGCAGATAACGAGTAGTGTATTGACTTGGAAAGTCATAGCTACGAAAATGTCCCTATTTAAAGGAAACTGTTAAAATTTGCACGGGAAGTTATCTTTCAAAGAGCAGTAATATTTCTGGTGTGTAAAGCAGCTTTACACCCAACATTCGTTCCTCCATTCATTCATTTATGCACTACTTTGTAACAGTTCGATTTGACCAGTGTAAAATATTTTTAAATTCCATTTTATATGCTGCATTTAGCAAAAAATGCTGTATTTTGCAGTGAGAATTATTGAAAAGAGGTCAATACTCTTCGGTTAATGAATTCTAAATTTATTGGTTCGATTTGCTGTCAATAAGCTTAAGATTGCCGCATTTATTAATGTAAATTAATTCTATTCCAAATATAGGTTAACGATATATTTGTATTAGCTTTTATAACACTTTGTGACTATTTATTTTAGTTGATACGCGAACCACAGATCGCTTAGGTTTGATCAAATCACTAAAATAGGATATTATTGTTATTAGTATTACTTTGCTTAATTTATATTACATTACCGTAGAACGGCCAGCAAACCGTTCTATATTTTTAAGAATTATGTTAATAAAACCTGATTTTAGGCTTCATTAGATCCGTCAAATTCATATTTTATTTTCGGTTTGAATATTTCATAACTTTTTGGGTCCCCCGGATTTGCTTTATTTCGATCTCTGGCTGATATTTCATAACTTTTTGGTACCGCTGCCTGGCTTGGAATCTCATATTTATCTTTCCACGCTACCGATTGTAACTTTTGTAATATTCTATTGGTAGTACTGGGTAGTAGGAATGTGCTATTTTCCATAAGTGCTGCTGTCGATTTAGAATTTTTAAAGTTTATCACATCGTGTCATTGAAAACATTTTCTAGTATTTCTTGAACCATTTGTTTTCAACTCATTAATTGTGGCTCCCGCCGTCGCGTCGTTTTACTACCATAATAAACGAGAATTAAGTCGTTTATTATCTTAGAATTATTCCGCCTATCGAATCACTTGGCATTTTTCAGCTCATCACTTCTTCTTGATTCGACATTAATTTTTTTTAATCTCGTGATAGTGGAAAGGCAAATTGACGGAAACGAATAGAGAGTTCTTCTAGAAATACCCTTCGAGGCGAAAGGAAGATTTGCTTTAGTGCAGTCATAGTGTCTCAACATTTAGTATTGTAATTTTATACTACCCTTCTTTGTAGATATTGTGTGGTTGCTGTTTGTGCGATTTATCGAGATTTAACTACTGCACTAGGTAAGCATTTTCTCTGGAATTAATTTTTTTTCTATTGCTTGTGAAGCACGTGGTCGCCATGATGCTAAAGGCCCATTTTCATTATTTCTAGAGGCTCTCCGAGTTCGTCGTACAAGACCGAGACCGTCGACTCTCTAGCCACCCTCCGTCAAAAAGCGAGGTAATTATTGCTACAGTTTTTTTGTCTAATTTAACGATTTAATTGCTTTAACTGTGTTAACCTTTGTGCATTGTCCACCATTTGCTTTACATCCCATGTGTTATCTTATCTATTCCATTTTATCATATCTGAATTTTTATTTTAATGTGACTTTAGTTTTGATCATATGGGGAAGATTATATTTTCTTTTAGGGGTGATGCCTATCTTTTTTTTTATATTCAAGTTGTCTGTACCTTAATATTCATTTTATTTGCTGATGGTCATTGAAAATCCATTGATAATTTTTGGGGGGATTTGTTTTATAAAGAAAATATATTTATGCAGGGGTGGTGGGGGGTAAGCTATAGTTTTTTTCATTGAAGTAAGGGGGCTTTGTCTAATGCATACTGGATTATTACAGAGTTTTATTACCTGGCTAATAGTTCTATTACGTGGCTACAAGTCCTATCTCCGGGTCAATTCTATCACCTGGCTACAGATCATAGCTCCGGGCTACACTAGAGCTAATCTTATCTCCGGAACAACTTTATTGCCGAGTCCTCTGCTAGTTCTACCCTCGGAGGGCAGTGCCATAGCAGTATCTACAGGTGCCCGGTGCCTCCACCAGAGTTCGACGACCGGATCTAATGGGTATCGTACAGAAGCTTAAGTAAATTCATTTATTTTTCTGTCCGACTGATATAATAGCTCTTATTCTTTTAATATAAATCAAGCACTGACCGCCAAGCTCTAAGATAGCTCTCATTAATTTTATTCTTCATTTGTTTATCTGACCGATTGACATAATCGCTCTTAATTTTTATTTTTTTTTTAATATAAATCAAGCGTTGACTGTCGAGCTTTAAGATAGTTTTCAATAATTTTATTCTTTTTTATTAATTTATCGGGTTAGTTGATTTAATTATTGTGGCCATTTATTACTACCTACTATTATTGCTATATTTATAATTGGTGCAGTAACTAGCGCACGCATGCATATATGTAATAAGCTTAGGTAAACCAAAGTGATCACTTCGGATCGTAGTGTTTAGCGCATTTAGTTGTAAGGCATACCGTACCGAGTGTTAACAACAGAATTGGTCTCCGTACAATCACCATATTGTACCAATATTAGTTAATTTAATAGTCATTTGACATTCCTTTGTCTTTAACTTGCAATTTTACTGTAGGATTGTTGCTATGTTTCAAAAAAAAAAGAACTTAGTAGTAAATAGATTGTTCCTTAAATTTCAGATTGTTTTTTCTTTATTAAGTTAGGGATTGAGTTTCTTTGTTTGATAAGCTTGCCTAGCAACCCCGTACAATACCAGCTGAGCTTTTTCAGTTTAATTGGGAAAAACTGGTGGCGCTCTACGACCCCACTACCGGGGCCGGGCATTGTAACATGACTCTCCGGTGGTAGGTTTGTTTTTAAATAGAATCTTTACTTTTAACTTCAATAGAAAAAACGTGTTGCAACTTTTTAAGCAGGAAAAATCAAATTTCTAAATCGATTTTTTTTAATAGTTAGAAAAATGCTTAGATCATAGAATATCTAATTGAAATGAGGTTCTAGAATCTGGAAAGCTCGTCAAAATCCGTTAACTCATTTTCAAGTAAAGCAGGGCAAGCAGCGCATCTGCTAGCATTAAAGCGCTGCCATTCGTCCCATTAATGAACATTATTGCTAAATTTACCGCACTACAGAACATTTTAAAAATTTTGTTACCCAAATTTTATGTTTAGTAGTGTATGTAGGTTGTAACCAGCCTTATTTGCTAATTGCTCATTCAGCTGATCCATATGCCTGACTCACTCAGCGGTTTATATTTTTTTATAGAAGGCATGGGTCGAAGTCTTTGGCAGTTAGAGGATAGGGCGCCACTAGATTTTTTTGTTGCACGAATTTTATTAATTATTAAAGCTTCCTGAAAGTAGAGTAATAAAATTTAGAAAAAATACTCTATAAATGACCGTTGCGAAAATTTGTTATTTAGACTAGATAATATATTGATCACAGTTCCCCAAAATAATCATCCGGATTACAAATAAGTTGTTTATTAAAAAATATTAAACTTAAACCACTTGTGTAGGACAATTAATCCTATCTCAAATCAAGTTGTGGTTCTAAACACTTTTGGTCAAATCAATACTACGATTTATCTTATTTTATATCACACCAATATTACTAGAATTATAATTACCTGCTATTCTACGTTATAGCTAAGATTCATTTAATATCTTAATATTATCCGATCAACATGAGGTTCTAAACACTTTAGGTTAAATCAATATAACGATTATCTTATTTTATATCACACCATTATTACTAGATTCTTATTAATATTTTAATATTAATCAATTTTTAGTGTAAATTAGAAAATCTATGTAGATATAAGGCAATAAATATTAGATGGACCACTCTTAAATCAGTCCCGTGGCAGCTAGAATAAAGGTAGACCTTTCAAAAAGTCCTCAAAAATACCTAATCAATAAATTAAACTCTGTGATAAATATATGCACAATGGCCTTGGTACGGCTAAGGCGTGTCTCACAGAATGAATTCCGAAATCAACTCACATTAGTAATGTAATCGCAATATCGATACCACAAATTAACCAGTAAGCAGAGAAATTCGCAATATTGTATTCCGTAACATTTACAACGTTACAAGGTCTAAAGGGAATAAATCCAGAAACTGGCAAAAACGTATAGATATATTGGTATTACCTTGGTAACTTGTCATATTGTAACACGTAAAATAATTAATGCTGAAATGACATACTGACAAGCCTTTTGTTTCATGACTTTATTGAAGACCCCGTATATCATGCCAATATCAATCAATACTGAAGAATCACTTGCGGCGTAATGTGGATAAGACGGGATTTCAAAATCCGCAAACAGCATTAAAAAAACTTAAATAACTCAAAAGGTATCCCAAATTCAATAGTTCGAACAATATAGTCTAAACTGTAATTTGATAACCTATTTCGTAAAATTTATTATTTTAATTTTTTGATATATATACAGGAACCTGTTCACCTGAGACATTTTGATAGCAATATATCAAAGGCAATCTTTCAAGCACATCTCGTGCAATTTGCTCATATAAATTTAAATCTCAAGAGTTCGAACAGGCTTTGTTGCTACGTTTTAGAGCAATCCACTTTAAACTCTCTTTGTTTCTAAAACAAAGCTCTCTAGAGATGAGCTTTCTGAAAGAGCGTCACGTTTCCTAGGTATCCGATTGGATGTGAAGGGAAATGCTTAGGTTATGGAAAATTTTACATTAAGTAAATCAAGGACGGTTTATGGAATATAATGCATTTATGGATAGATGGCCCAAGAGGCCAGAGAAATGGACCAAAAAGTTGGTTTTTACACGAAAAGTCATTCCTCATAAAAGGTTCTACTTCTAGAAAAAATACTGTCTACTAAGAAAATTTTGAACGTTTTATATAGGGTGTCTAAAAACTACGAAAACATGAAATACTATTAAGAGAGTAACCCAAGCTACATTTATTTCCTATTTTGGAGCAAGTTGCAAATAAAAAAATATATCCTCTCCAAAATTTAGTAATATTTTATATATATGTATAACTAATTCAAAAGAAAAATTAATAGTGTTTATTCAAACACACCTCTGCCCATGTTCGATGAATTGCCCATGTCATAAAAACCTGTGAAACCTTAAAACCACTCTTATGCCAGTGTTAGTCGAATATAGTTCCATCCAGCCAGAGTAAAAAAATATTTATATATGAAAATAAACTATACATTCTCAGCACTCTTAGATTTAAATAAGCCTAACAACCTTATTTGTGGATGTGGGTTATCCAAATTCGGGAGAAATATCAAGGCCAATCATGGATGCGTACCAGAAGTTACAGAGTGCATTTCCATTCTGCCAGGGTGTCAAAAAAAAAATATTCACAAACAAAGGATAAATTATCTGCGAGCTTAGATTTCAATAAGCCTAGCAACCTTATTGATGAATGTGTGTTTTCGAAAATCGGTAAGATTATCAGGAACAATAATGGAATTATACCAAGGGTAGCAGGAGGCATTTCCATCCCGTCAGAGTATCTAAAAAGAATAAATTGAAAAAAAAGCAAAGGATAAATTTCCTGCGAACTTAGATTTAAATAAACCTAGCAACCTTATTGATGGACGTACGTTAACAAAAATTAGTAGGAATATCAGGAATAACCATGGTAGTATACCAAAGGTATCAGAATACATTTTCATCCCGTAGTGTGTCTCAAAAAAATTAAAATTAAAAAAAAAACAAGGGATCAATTATCTGCGAGCTTAGATTTAAATAAGCCTAACAACCTTATTGATGGATGTGCGTTGGCGAAAATTGGTAAGAGTATCAGGAGCAATAATAGGAATGTGCCAAAGATGGCAGAATAGATTTCCATCCCGTCAGAGTGTCTCAAAAATATAAAAAAAAAAAACAAAGGATAAATTCTCTGCGAGCTTGGTTTAAATAAGCCTAGCAACCTTATTGATGGATGTACATCAACAAAAATTGATAGGAATGTCAGGAATAACCATGGTAGTATACCAAAGGTAGCAGAATACATTTTCATCCCGTAGTGTCTCAAAAAATTTAAAATTAAAAAAAAAACAAGGCATCAATTATCTGCGAGCTTAGATTTAAATAAGCCT
>MU182591.1:411061-439769 GCA_016904865.1 Pissodes strobi | reverse complement strand
TTTGTTAACGCACATCCATCAATAAGGTTGCTCTGCTTATTTTAATCTAAAGGTGCTGAGAATGTATCCTTTGTTTTTCTGAATTTTAATTTTTTGTGGCACCCTAACGGGATGGAATTACATTCTGCGAATTCTGATCCATGATTATCCTTAATAATTAACGCATATCCATCAATAAGGTTGCTTTAATTATTTTAATCTAAAGGTGCTGATAATGTATCCATTGTCTTTCTGAATTTTAATTTTTTTAGACACCCTGACGAGATGGAAATGAATTCTGCGAATTCTGGTATACTTCCATGATTGTCCCTGATATTTTAAGCGATTTTTATTGACGCACATCAATCAATAATGCTGCTATGCTTATTTTAATCTAAGGGTGCTGAGAATGTATCCATTGTTTTTCTGAATTTTAATTTTTCGAGACACCCTGACGGGATGGAAATGCATTCTGCAACCTCTGGTATATTTCCATGATTGTCTGCAATATTTCCACAGATTTTTGTTAACGCACAACCATTAATATGGTTGCTATGCCTATTTTAACCTAAAGATACTAAGAATGTACCAATGTACCTCCATGATTATCCATCAATATGGTTGCTTTGCTTATATTAGTCTAAAGTTGCAAATAATGTATCGATTTTTCTTCTGAATTTTAATTTTTCCTGATGGAATGGAAATACATTCTGCAACATGTGGTATGCTTCCAAGATTATATTTGATATTTTCACCATTTTTTGTTAAGGCACATTCATAAATAGGGTTGCTATGCTTATTTTAATCCAAAGGTGCTGAGAATGTATCCCTTGTTTTTCTGAATTTCAATTTTTTGAGACACCCTGACGGGATAGAAATGAATTCTGTGGTTTGTGGTGTACTTTCATGATATTCTCTGATATTTTCATCGACTTTTGTTAATGCACATCTGTCAATAAAAATGCTCTCTTTATTTTAATCTAAAGATGCTGAGAATGCATTCATTGTTTTTCTGAATTTTGATTTTTTGCGACACCCTGACGAGATGGAAATGCATTCTGCAACTTCTGGCATGCTGCTAGGATTATTTCTGATATTTTAACCATTTTTTGTTATCGGACATCCGTCATTAAGGTTGCCAGTTTTATTTTAATCTAAAGGTGCTGAGAATGGATCCATTGTTGTTCCGAATTTTAATTTTTGAGACACCCTGACTGGATGGAAATCCATTCTGCAGCTTCTGGTATACTTTCATGATTGTCTCTGATATTTTCTCCACTTTTGTTAACGCGCAACTCAATAAGGTTGTTATGCCTATTTTAACCTTATGGTGCTGGAAATGCATCCTTTGTTTTTCGGAATTTTCACTTTATGAGACACCCTGACGAGATGGAAATGGCCTCAGTGCTTGATTAAAATGTGGCTTGAATAGAACTAAATATTTTCTCCTAAAATTTCTTGAATTTGACTTTGTTGGACGATCTGCAAATTTTGAGCTCATTTTCGTAATGCTAGAAAATGGTCTTCCATAACGGACAGCAAGACAACAACTGTAGCTGCATAATCGTAATTAAAAAGTTTCTTCTTCTTTTTTTAAATTTTCCACCGACCCAGTTAAATCTCTCGACTAAATTGACGAATTCCGTGCATTGAATGAGAAATCCCCGGAAAACATTCTTGTACATAAAACTAAAAATATATTTTGTTCAAGAGTTAACATTTTAGAATTATTTTCCAAAACGAGATTTTAACATACTTTCTGTCATTAAAAATACGTGAAATGATGTGAAAAAGGTAAAATTAGAAGTTGCTTGAATTTTAAAAGGAAAATAAAACTTTAAATAATCAATTGAAATGTTTTGAATTAATCTTCGGGTATGATTTGAAATCTTCAAAATGAGAAATAAAAGTAGTTTACTCCTCATAGTATTTCTTATCTTTGTAGTTTTCGAACACACGGTATAAAAAGTCTAAAATTCTCTTCATAGACTGTACTTTTTGAGGAAGCAGAAACTTTCATCCAGAATTAAATTGTTGGTCCATTTTCCTCTTGACCCCTCAATCCGAGGATACACTCTAAAACATACATGTTCTTGCAAATTAAAAATAATATTTCAAGCAGTGTATAGTAGCATATTTTCAAAACTTTTTTTAAATAATAAATACAAAAAAATCAAGTGCGAATTATCGACTATAAACTTCATCGCTCATTTATTTAATTTATTTGGTATCTCATAAAGTGTGTCAAGAATTTAGGTTGTCATAGACTTCTTCTACTCATATGACTTAGTATGCAAGTAAAACGATTCTCTTATAATAATCAAATTCAAAAATAGCATATGCTTCAATGAGTACAAAATTATTTTTGACAAATTGGTGTTACTTTAAAGTTTCTCAATCTCTTATTCGGAAGTTTAGATCTGAAAAAAATGGAGAGCAGTTACTGGGAGAATTATTAAATTCCCCTGAAAACTTTGGACGTTACAGCGAATTAAACTGTGGCATAAATGCCTTAATTTTTTGTTTATATTTAAATATCTACCCCCAAATGTGTCTGTGAAAATATTCCTTGGAGAAGTTTCGCTTTGTCCAATTTGAAAGGGATGCGAATAGCACTTCGAAATGTGTTTCATTTCCTCCTTCAGTAACGATTCTCTTATTATTCTCTTTCGAGTTTTCTTCTTAATTATCTAAATTACGGAAAAACGGAAAAATGTCAGAGAAATATGCAGTTAAATTACAATATACCTTTTACAATGACATATTTGCAGAATATATGTAAATTGACCCAATCCACGTTAGAAAAAGCTCAATGTATTCTAAAAATAATGCCTGCCAATTGGTTTACTATTAAATTATATTTATTGAGAGAACGCTTACAAATTTTGTCACAATGTTACAACAATAATCAAACCAACCAAAACCTCGAAATTATAGAAATAAGTAGGTATAGAAAAATATACTGCAAAAAATCTAAATTAATTTATAATCAAAATACAGTGAAAAACTCCGAAAATATGGCTAAATCTTGTTGGAATACTATTTAAAATAGTAAAGAAAGAAAATTTAGAAAGGAGACAATGAATCTACGTTTGATTGAATGTGCGCTTGGCAATCAATAAAATTAAACATTCAAATAGTAGATATGGATCGCTATGACCTAAATACAGACAGTATCAAAGAAATTGTTCGACATATAATTCCAAACAAAGCATCAAAAGAAATTGTTAGTAATATGGAGGCTGGGTGAAAAATAATAAAGTTTGTTGGGTTGGATGTGTCAGATGTAAGGCAAACAGTGGAAAAAATGAAAATACAAAAAACGTGGATGACATCACGGCCACCATTGTCAACCTAATTAACAGCAGTTTAGTGAATGTAAATTTTCAAACACATTGGATGAACAATACGGTTATACCAATCGAGAAAGTTATGGAAAATAGACCCAACAATATGGCACCGCCGCACATTAGGTTAAATGGGGGATCTAGCACGGCGTTAGATATGATTTTCTAACTATGATAACCAAACTCACCGAAATGTATTGTAGTAATAGACCTTGCTATAGAACATTGCCACCAGCAGGTTCAAATTGAGTTTCTAGACATTTTCGAAAATATGTTAACTAATATTCTGCTGAGACCCCACTATTGCAAAAACATATACCTAAAAATGGGGGTCTATTCCTCATTTTTTTTTTGGGGAAACCTCACTTGTAGCTCCTAAATTAAAGGCTTGCAAAAAAAACAAATGTATCTAAATCAGTCAATATTTTTAGGTATTTTTCTTTTAAATACGATAGAAGTCTTGAAATCACAAAAAATACCATTTTCAAAAACAACGTATATTCGCGATTCAGTCTGTCTGTTATAAGTCAAAACCTCGAACACGTCGATTTTATGTTTAAAGAGGTGACCTTTTAGCACTATTGGAATATTTGTAAAAAAAATGCCGTAGTTTTAGTTGTTTAATACGAAAAAAATATACAATATTTAAAAAAGTCAGTGGCGCACATTTTTTTTCTATAATATTCGATATTATGATACCCCTGGGACGCCACTGGATTTCATATTTTTAATCTAATTTATATATATTTTATTTTAATGTTATTACAGACAACACTATCAAATTTCAATAAAAGTAAAAGGATATTTAAAATATTAATAAGAAAATATATGCCTCACCTTTATAAGCACACAACTGAAGTGAAACTGTTGAAAGAGATATTAGGAATTGAGTTTCTTTTAGTTTTTTTTCCTTAACTTTTGTCCCCGTTTTCGACACTTTTTTTTGCTAGTTTTTAAATTTTTTTTATAAAGCATTTTTTTTGTCTTTCCATTTTTGCTATGCCCGTAGCTCAAATCATTCGCCTTTTTTTATAATGTTTTTTTCCGATTTCGTTTTCTAATACGTTTGTTAACTTTTCGAACCTTTTATAGGTTTTTTTTAAATTTTTTCCCATTTTTTCGAAAAATTTTGGGTAATGGGGGTTTGCTTGTCAGATTTTCGATCCGAGGCTCCGTTGCAGAAAACGGTTTTTGCCTCAAAATCCCCCTTAAATTAGAACCCCGGTCAAAGGTAGCCCCCATGAGGCGCACCTACCATAAAAAAATTCGACCCCGTAGTTCTTCTTGTTCACTTCAAAAATAGTTTTTTTTTGGAAAGTTTGACTCTTTGCATCTCGGAAACTATGCATTTCCGGGCAAAGGTTAATATGAAAAAAAATTCATGTTTTCCTAAGCGGACATCCTGTATATATAAATGATATTGTTAAGACTTTGAAAAAATGTAGAATACAACTATACATGTTGTAGGAGATAGAATTATTGATGAAATAACATAAGCATTGAATGATAAAGTCAGTAATTTATTAGAATGGTTAATTAAAAACATTAAAACAACAAAAATGATGATTATAAAAAACAAAAATAGCAAATTTTCTTATACAGCAAATGTTGAGGTTAAAATTAATAATGAAATTCTTGAAAGAGTAGTTCACTTTAAATATTTAGAATGTCTACTACATGAAAATTTATATTTTTCATTACAAATAAAATTGCTAAAAAGTAAAAGCCTGTCACGACACCTGCATTTTTGTTTTAAGTTGACCATTTATAAATCGATTATTGCTCCACATTTGTATTTTCATTAGACATTATTATTTTTAAAGAGTGATACTCAATTAAATATTTTGCAGAAAAAAAACAAAATAAAGCTTGTGAATGATTTTCAGGTATAATAAATACACAAGAACAACTGATATGGTGAATACAGCAAAACTTTAGCTTTAGAGTGTAAAGCAAACTATACCGTAAACCGGGGGAACTTCCATAGGTTTTTGACATATTTATCCTCGGACACCAAAATGTGTTGATACTTATGCCACTGTATCACTTAATGTCTTTGTTTTCAACCAAGAAAAAATCAGATTTGTCCCCCAACCCCTTCACCCTTTTTTTTGTCTCCTCTTGGTGCCGAATATGAGGTTACTTCGACACCCTATGTATTTTAGCAAATTGTCGAACTAGGAAAGCGCCTGGGTAAATTCGACACCAAAAAAAGTAAAATCAAGTTAATTTTACATAGTTTTACCCTATTTTCAAGATCAGAAGTATCAACTAAAAGTACAATAAAAGCTCATATCCTATAAAACTATTGTATTAAAATAAAAACCTTTGGTTTTAAGGCACATTAAAATCACATTCTCTAAAAAGTAAAACTAAAAAGAACATTCTCAAAAAAACCAAACAAACGAAATAAACAACGTAAACACAGTAAATAATACTAATAGTCAGTCTTTAGTGTTCAGCCTGGCAAACAGGGCACTTGTAATTCGTCGGTTTGAACCATTATTACAATATCCACAAATCCATTTGTTGCACATTACGCACTTAATCCAAACCCTTCGATTAGTGTAGTCAGATAATCCATCAAGCAAATTGAGCACGAGGCACATGAAGGGCATTCATAATATGGTCATTCGAACCAAGATTACTAGTGCCACAGACCCGTTTCAAGCAGGAGACGCAACAGATCCAATCATTTTTGCCAGTATAATTTTAATAACTTCAATTGCATAATGAGCAGTAAGAGTCAGTATAGCTGTCGATATTTCTGCCTGTTAGACCCCGTGACGTTGATGCTACTGGCTCCGTGGTTTTTACGTTAGGGTTAAAGCCGGTTGCCTTTGATTTTTTCTTTCTTGAACTGGCTTTGTTGGCAACAGTCTTTTTAGACAACTTTGGTGATAAAACATCACGCTGTTCGGTGTCTGAAGAATTGGGTGCCTTAGTAACTGCTTCACCTGGTAAAACATCAAGTTCTTCGGCATTTGTAGATTTGGAGGTCATCGTGGTTTGTTCACCTGGTCTTGTCGAAAGATTCTTCTCCCTTTTACGAACTGAGGTATCTTCTTTGTAACCACAAGATTCCTTCAGAACTTCCAGTAAATGTTCATCCAAAGACCTTTCCTAATTTGACTGCGTTTTGATGGAAGTTTTGCTAAAACGGTTTCAGGGCTAAAGGGGCTTATGCTTATTGACCGAAATCCGGACTGCAGGTTTTTTGCTGCCTTTTCTTTTATGTATACCCATAACCGGGGCGCGATTTCTTTCCAGCCATCCAAAACCTACCTCCACTTCCGTTTCATTGGAGCAAAAAACTTGACATCCAGCGGTTGCACTATATGTGTAGAGTTTGTCAGAAGGAGAGTCAGGTAGATGATATTGTCTAAGGCAGCCTCTACAACGCGAGGTGAAAAGTGCGATGCCAGGTTATCGCCTATTACAATTTTTAATTCGTCTGGAGTGCTATTTTGTTTGGTGTACGGAAGCAATATTTTAAAAAACCACTTTTCGAAGGTCACTATATTAAAGCATCCACTTAATGTTGAGCCATACACTGTCCCTTTAGCCCCCCCCCCCCCCCCCCAATCGTCCAGTTTTCGTAAAGATGTTGTGCTTTGTAGACAACCATCGGCGGTACCAAGTCACCTTTTGCTGTGCCGCAAACCATAACACTTACCGAAGTTCTCGAGTTCTCCTAAACCCTTTCTATTGGCTTAGTTCCCCTAGGGACTAAAACTTTCTTGACGCCGGGATCGTCTGTAATATTTGTCACGTCATAGTTGTAGACGGTTTGCGGTAAAGCATTTTGTAACTGATCTTTAATGTTATTGCATGTGGTGCACCAACTGAAATTCTCTGGCATTTAATATTGGTTGCTAAGCGGGTGTTTAAGCTGCAAAGCAATGTACAAAGTCTTCCCCAGGTTGATTATTCTTCCATCCTGGAATATCTCTGCCCTGTTTAGTCACAAATTTCTTCTTCTTTGGTCAGCACAGAAGAACGACCTGTTTTTAACGCATGTTTTTGGTGAATTTTTTCCAACAAAGCTCTCCTCGAGGCCTTAAACTTTTTGCTCGCAGCCAACCGGAACATCCCCTGCTTTACAGCTTCCATAACTTTGGCCATTTTTTCTAAGGAATAATTTTGGTAAATCCTCCTCCCCACCGTTTTTACATATGTCTGCGGCATCATCATACTTATTCTATTTCCTCGCCAAATCAATTTGAAAAGAAAGAGAAACCTGGTAATCAACTGAACAAAAGTAAAACAAATTAAAAAAAAAAACGGAAAAAAAGCAAAATTATAACAAAATTATTGTAGGTGTCGAAGGTTACCCGGATATTTATTTACAAAATGCTGAATAAGTTAGTACCTGAACATCTCCCCCAAAATTGTAAATTTGTCAAAGACATACACGAACACTGAGTAAGTTTTATTTAAATAGGGATTCCACCGATTTCAGTCAGAATAATTTAGTTTATAAAGGGTTAAAACAATATAATTAATTTTCCCAGAGTGTTAGGGCTGCGGTGCAAACAATCTGTTACAATTCAAAAGGGTGTGCAAAATATATATTAGACAAAATAATGCTATTTAGTTTAGTACAGTTCAGTGGTGTTACATTTTCTTATGTGAATGTTATTTATGTGTGCAATAAAGTTTTGTGTTTTTATATATACAATACAATACAACCAAATATAATACAATACAATACAATACAATACAATACAAATATATTTCATAAGTTACATTGTAATATTAATCATACCTCAAAACTTAAAATTATTTCTAAATATTTGTTTTAAAAATTCGAATAAATTATTACAGTTTAAGGAGAGTGATCAGGCCTAAATTGAAAAATCAATTTGTGTGCACCATGATCACCCTCAGACAACAAAATGGCATACGTACATGTTCCTATATAGGTGCGTTAACATAGAGATCGGAAAACACAGGAGGAGGACGCCGGAAGGCGGAGGAGATACCCATTTAATTTAGGAATTCAAACAATAATTAGTTTTAAATGGAAAACAAATTCAAAAACATTTCTTTATTCGCCAGAATGAAACATTTTATTGATTTTCTGGCCCTGCATGTGCCCTTCATAATAAGTTTTTTTATAGAGCATGGCAGGTTGTTATAAATTTTTGGCATAAAGTACATAATAAACCTGCAGCAAAATGAGTTATTAAATTTAGGAGTGCAAAAATTTTCTTTTATATTAATTCGTGTAGAATAAGTGTGTGATATTATAGGAAAACAATTATTTATTTTTGGCAAATAAATTAAGCACGACAATACATATAAGTTACGAATGTTAAGAACGTTAAGGTCTTGATATAATGTTATTGTCGGATATCTACGAGGTTTATGAGACAATATTTTCAAGACACTATTCTGGCAAACTGACAAAATTCTTAAATTTACATCATACAATCCACCCCACACTACGATACCGTATCGCAAAATTGACTCAACGAGCGCATCATACAAAATAAGAATAATTTTTTTGTTTACTATGTCTCTAAGTTGGAAAAATTTATAATACATCTTTCTGATTTTACTGCTTAAATAAAGTGCATGTTCATTCCACTTTAGATTTTCGTCCACTATGATTCCCAAATATTTAGTCTTAGAAACTTTTTTAATTTTAATACATCTGCAGTTTTCTATTTTATTACAAGTTGGTACATGAATTGCTAAATATTGATCTTTAGGCTGATCTGCACATGATGGGGAGAAAGTTATGAAGTTTGTTTTTTGATAGTTTAAGCTTAATTTACTTAAACCTAGCCACCGGCAAACGGCACCCAGTCCCGACTCCGCCCGGCCGTACACGTCGTTCCATCTGTTTCCTGAAAACAATAGAGCTGTGTCATCAGCATATGAAACCACATTGCAATTTTGCAATATACTTCCAATTTCGTTTATATAGGCCAGAAAGAGCACAGGACCCAATACAGTCCCCTGCGGCACCCCCGTTGTAATAGTCGCGCATTCACTTAAAGTACTATTTATTTTAACTTTTTGTTTTCTGTCAGTTAAATAATTTTTTATTAAAATCAATGGTTCCCCCCGTATACCTAGTTTTTCTAATCTTTTAAAAAGAATTTCATGCTCTACGGTATCGAATGCCTTTGACAAATCCAGGAAGACTGCTAGAGCCTTTTTGTTGTTGGCGTTGTGAGTATAGATATTTTTAATAAGTTCGAATATAGCATCCTCCGTGGATTTATTACTTCGAAATCCGAATTGATTACAATACAAAACCTTATTTTTTTCAAAAAAATTAACAAGTCTCTGTTTGAGACACTTCTCAAACAATTTGGCAAAATTATTTATAACCGATATAGGCCGATAGTTTGTAGGCTGACTTCGATCTCCTGTTTTGAAAATTGGGGTAACTATAGATATTTTCCACTCATCCGGTATCGTGTTTAATACTAAGCATTTATTAAATATAAATAACAGAGGTTTTATAATAGATTTATAATTGTTTTGTATTAAGGTTGTTGTAATACCATCCTCGCCTGGTGAGGACTTCACTTTTAGGGATTTTATATGCAAGTATAACTCATTCTCTGTTACTGGATTTAGGAATATTGAGTTACTCTGTATTTTGGATTTATTGGAAGAATCCGGCAAGTGCAGGTTTTGGTTTATGATGTTTTGTATTTCTTTGCCCACATTTACAAAAAAGTTATTAAAAATATTAGCTACATCCTTTTCGTCTTCAAATTGTTTGTTATCTTTAAATATATGAAACCTTGTAGGTGTAGATTTGCATTTGTTTGAGTCAGTTATATCATTTATAGTTTTCCAAAGTTTTTTAGAATCTTTGAAGCATTCGTTTATTTGGTTTTTATAAAATGCATTTTTAGTTGATTTTATAAGTTTATTTAGAAAATTTCTATATGTTTTATACTCATTTGCCAAATCTAAAGAGTAGTTTTTTATTAATTGTTTCTTGAGAGAGTCCCTATGTGTGTTAGTCAATATGCAATTAATGAAGATTATTATTATCAAAACAATCAATGTATTACGCAGCCAGTTGGTAAAAATATATTTGGAAAACTAACCCAAAAAGTAGCAGCATTCCTAAATCTACCCAATTCATTATTATACACTAGACATTGCCTTCGTCGAACATATGCGTCTTTATTAGCTGACTGATGTATATTTTTGACTTTGTGAAAGATAAATGCATATTTTAGGCGCTATTGCATATCTAAGTATGTTTTGGGATTTCTATGTTATCGTTTATGGTATTCCGCCGCCACGTCGCGTCGCGTCGCGTCGCCTGAACGGTGCGGGACCTGATCACCTGAATTCGATTTAGATTGGGATTTCCCTAAGAGGGGATAAATAGGCAAGTAAAGTACATAAAGTAATAAACTATTCTTCTATTGGGAAATTGCATTTACCTGTGGGTTTTTTTGGCCAGATGTTTTAACTAGAATTTCTTTACCTACACAGGGGTCAACCACTATGCTTAAAAATGTACAATGATTTCCATATTTGGCAATCACTGAACAATGATTCCCATGTATTCCCACTGATTGCCAACTTATACTTTTGTATGATTCCCAGGTGATTTCCTCACTAGTTTCCGTCATGCAATCACCCTATTCCTGGTCGATTTTATTACAAAAACGATACCTCATTATTTATCTTAACATCGATATGACCAAAACACCATAGCCGCATCTATTATAGGGACTGGGTAGCTGGATACAATATTAGGAAATTTAAAAAATACGTCTTTTTAATTTAAATAGTTTAATAGTTACGCCTCATTCTTCATTTATTAACATTATAATTTATTTATTAATGAACGTATGTTATGTACAGTCCATTCATGTGATCTAGAGATTTATAAATGTTAAATAAATTAATATTAAAACTATTTGTATTTTGTTTTAATTGCAAGCAAATCACTTATCTTTATAGTAAACGGATTACTGCCACTTAATATGACAGGCCCATAAAAAAAAACGTCGATATACGTCTTGTACATCATCTTCTTTGGGCAATTTAAAAATATTCATATCTTGTAGAAATTTAATTTGTAATTTTCCTAATTTACAGTTAATTACTCGCCCTAAATACCATTGCGTGTCATAATACACCGCATAATACGAATCTAAAATAATGGAAATTTCACTAGGATGTTCTTCTAAATCAGAGATTCACTTATAGTTTCACTAGTCAAGCTTATTTCTGATCCTGATTCAGATGTGCTTGTCCCTGCTTCTCGTCCTGCCTAGTATTTCTTCTATTTCGCTTACTTTCTTATTCATTTGGCTTCCTGACTTTGTTTTTAGTCTTTTTTAGGTACATTCCTTTAGCTCTTGATACTCTATCATAAGCGATCCCCACTATGGCTTCCGCAAGCACAGATCAACGGAAGATCTCAGTTACGTGACCTGCCTGTGGACCAAAGCCATCGAGGGAGAGCTACGGCGAATCTCGTGCAGTGGCTCTCGACATATCCAAAGCATTTGATAGGATGTGGCATGACAGATTGTTAAGCAAATTTACAGCATACAGACTACCACCAGCACTGCTTCTGTGGCTTTCCAATTTCTTCAGGGATCGAAGCATTCGGGTTGGTATGGATGGACATCTCTCGGAGAAATTTAAAATCAATGCCGGAATTCCGCAAGGGTGTATATCATTTCCCCCTACTCTATATCAACGATCTCTCAGACAGAACAAACAGTTCTATTTACAGCTTTGCAGGCGACAGTACTTTTATATCCTCATTTATGTCGCGGACTCAAAGGACCGCTGCTCGTTCCCAACGCGAGCGAGAAAATAAATCAGATTGCTGCCATCAATAAGGATATGAACGCTATTGTGGAATGGGCTGAGGAAAATAATGCCCAGTTTAAAGCAGGAAATACTCAAGCAGCTGTCTTCTCAAAAAAAGCAAACAGCGCAGTACCTGACTTATCAATGACAGGACAAACACTGACTATAGCCTCATCCATAAGCTTGCTAGGCATTAACGTAGAAAACAACATGTTTTGGCGTAAGCACGTCGCCAAGGTAGCAGCACCAAAACTAGGAACACTCTATAGAGTAAAAAAGTTGTGTATACCTTATCAGCTCTTACTGCTCTATAAGACCTAGATAACACCATCTCTGGAATACTGTTCCCATGTGTGGAGCTCGGCACCTAAACACTTGCTCAAGATATTAGACTCCATACGTCTTGTGGATGATCCAAATTTGAATAAAGACGTTGATAGCCCTGAATATCGAAGAAAAGTGGCGGACCTATCTCTTTACTATCGATACTACTACGGAAAGTGTTCGAACGAGCTGGTACTTGTGATTCCAACCAGACACAAGCTGCTCATAAATATACGATTCAGTTGCGAACACCTAGGACGTCCCTCTTGCGGGACTCCTCTGTCTGCCTCGCTCTGGAATGGACTTTCATGTAATGTCTTTCCCGAAAACTACAACCTACAGCGCTTCAAGTCCAACGTCCACTATCTTCTCCGCGCGCGCACCGCTCGTTGAGCGGCAAAGGATTTTCCTCTTGTATGTGTGCCGAACATAAAAAAGTCGACAAACGTCCCAGCTTCTCTGAAAAGAAGTTGACTTTCTTATTACTCTTGTTTTTCCATCATTAAGCGTCACCGCCAGATACGACTTATGTATTTTTTTGCCCTGAAAAATCTCTTAATTGTAGAGAATCGCAATTGCTAAACCTTGATGTGTACTGAAGAAATTCTGTGTCGTCGGATTCGAGTGAGGTTTCAACTTCATATTTTCATTTTTATGATCTACAACATTGTCACGGAATTCTCCTTCCTCTTTAAGTTCTGTACCATATGGATTTTATTCAGTCACGCGGGTAGTTCAGTTATTGGGAAAACATTTAATTAACACTCCGTATCCATTTCCATTCCAAATTGTCTAGCACTCAATATTGTGTCTTCTTTGGCTTTTTCGGTCGTGTGCTTAATAAGTTCCACTGATGGAATGATAGGCAGAAGAATCACTGCCCAGTGTTTTCATGCCCGGAAATCTGCTCAGCACCTAAAAAAATTAAAACTAATATAAAATTTAATGTCAGTACATCTATTTTATATACTTAAATCAATGCTGATTTCATGCACAGCTTATATGCGATTTAATCGTCTTAAAAGTTCAAGTTGTGTATAATTTATTAGAGTGGAAAAGGCATTGCTTATAGATCGTGTTTCTCTGAATATTTTGTCGCATGGCTAACTGCTAAACAACCAGAAAAGAAAAGCTTCTGGGAGTTGTTTTTGACGAAGTTGCTCAATAACTGGGATAATTCCATGAACCTTTAACTATATGCACGTGTAGGTATTTAAAATAACAATTTTTTTCTGAATCCTTTCGTTAGTCATTTTTAGCCAGCATCTCCAAATGCGCATAAAAAAGTTGTATACCAAATGAGATAGGCTCTAATTTCCACACTGATGCCTTTCAATAAAAATGCATACAATATATAGCATGTTAAAATTAAATATTGTGTAGTAGCTTCAGCATTAGGAATTTCCGTGAGTAGACTTGTAACTCGTCCAGAGCTCATTTTGTCAATTGCATTGAGATTCATTTTACCTGAAGCTAAGTTTTTAACTTAGTTGATATGTGTATAGTATCTTGAAATATATGGGAATTTCCAAATTACATTCTGCATACAATTATTGGTAATTATATTAATAGATTTAATTCTAACTAATCAAACTTTTATTTAACATACCTGATAAGGAGGGTATGGGTTATCTGAGATTAGTGGTAATTTTGTACTCTTCAGGCACCCTGTATCGCCATCACTCGAAAACCCCAAAATTGTTATGCCATGTTTGGCTGCTTCTTTTATAAGGTATTTGATTCATGTTTTGACGAGTTGTTTTGTTTTTTTTTCTTTTTTATTAGTCGAAGTATTTTAGCTAAGTCTGCGTTACAATAATTATTTTTAAAATGGCCATTAAGTGTCGGAATTTATTCCGTATAATAAATATTATAGTAAGCAACAAAATATGATATTAATAAAATATAGAATAGAGTACTTACCGTACTGTTTTAGTCAAGATTGTATGGGTCTAAACACTTTTTAGTCACAACTTAGAGGCAAATACACAACTGAAAGGGTACGTCGCATCGTTTAAACTGTGTAAAAAGTTGGGTTAATAAAACGCGATTTCTAGGTAAGCATGAGTGATTCCCAGCGATTAACACATGATTTCCGGCGATTGCCAGTGAATTCCCAGGTGATTTCCATGGATTCCCAGGTGATTTCCATGGATTCCCAGGTGATTCCCATGGATTCCCAGGTGATTCCTAGGGATTCCCATGTATTTCTATTTGATTGCCATGTGATTCCCAGAAAAATGTACAATGATTTCCACTGGTGGTTTATCCCTCGTCTCCACCTTATACCATCTATAAATTATTTATTTGTTTACATTTGTTACAGTTTACCAACATTATTAAGTTAGTATTGTACGCCCAATAACAAAGTGAAAGTGGAAAGGAAAGTGGTGATTATGTTGAAAATACGATATACTTCGTGGATTAAGCTTTATCCAGAACTTGTTTTGTATGGCGATCACGTGCTTTATTAGCCTTGTCCAAAAGTTGTTTCCTGCTCGAAGAAATTCCAAATAGACCAATACATTAAGACGGCAGCGTCTCACATTGCCGAGCTGAACAAGATGAAGTTCAGTCCCATTCAGTCATCGTTGAAGTAGTCTTTTGAGGTTTTAAGACGAAAGCCACATCTAGTCAGAATTTAACGAATATCTGTGTAAAATTTTATTGGCTGCTAATATTCTTTTAAACAAGCTGACCAACCTGCAAGTAAAGGCTTTTCTGCAAAAATATTCTAAATTTAATGCTCCAGATGAATCAACATTAATGAAATCAGGAACGAATTTGAAGGTAACTATATGTATATTGTATATGAAACAACATATTACATATTACATAGTTAATTTAATGATCGGAAAACTCACAGAAGAAGAACCTGGAAAAGTTTACCTCATATCTGTAAAATAACTGGAAAAAACAAATAACGTTGAGCGTTTTATTCAGGAAGCATTTACACATTTCTTTGTGCCAAAATCAGTACCAATACAGATAAAATAGGGTTGCGGACATTATTAAAGTCCCCTTCCCGTTGGTCCATGACCTAACAGCAAATGTGAAAAAAATATTCAGGCTCTATTAAGAGTGTAGTTTTACAAGGTAAATTTGCTGGGAGTTCCATTACCACCTGCGACGGTCGTGACCAGATGGGGTCCCTGGATTCGTGCGGCAATATTTCATGCAGATAATTTCCAAGAAGTGAAATGCTTAATTTTACAAAATGTCGATGATTAACGTTGCATCCAAAAATTTAAAGAAATAATTCAAAATGTTAAAGTGGAACAAAAGTTAATGTATATTAAGTGTAACTATGTATTTATAGCAGACAGTATTTGGTAAATAGAATAATTGTGTACAAGTCTACCAGTGTCGCTAAATATAATAGAAACATGTGTACACAGTAATGGCAAAATTAGAAAGTTTAGTAGAAAAAAATACCAGTTTTAAGATTTTAAGGCAGGTTGTAAACATAATGCCAGGGAAAACTGGAAATAATTTGGCTATTGAATCTGCCTCAGTCCCAGAATTAAAATTTTGACATTTAACTTCAGTAGATGTAGAGAGATCTTTTTTTTAATACAGACAATGTTCAAAACCTTGAAGCACACGTAGTAACTAGTGCCTTTTACAATTTTGAAAATTAATATTAATATAAGTTTGATATAACTCGATATACGAAAATTGTATTTGTGATTTAATAAAGTATATACAACTAGCGGGTAGGTACTTCTTCATGATCCCGATGAAGAACAGACTTATCTCAGGGAAATAGCGCCCCTGCCCTCGCGAGCTCATATCTTCCATCACATCCCAACCCGTATGAAAGACATGTCCCAAACCCCTACTCCAATCTTTTCCAAAGTGATCCCTCTTATTTCCTTGTTCCATCTTCCAACCCGCCTAGCCATCGTGGAAGATTATGACTATTTAACCCTCCCGATTAAATGTCAGCATTGAAAACACAAATACCCCGGGCGGGTAGAGCAATAAGCTCAGAATCCCACACTCGAAAACCAGTCAGCCTCACGGATTCTGGGGGAGGCACAAAACTGACTAAATTGAAAAATAAAAAGACTTCCCTTCTAATTGCAACATATAACAATAGATCGCTGCTAAACGACTATCAATTAGCCGACCTTGAAAATGAATGCAGCAAAATCAAATTTGACGTAAGAGGTCTATCAGAAATACGAAGAAAATGAGAACACCTCATCAAACTAAATTCAGGAAACACATTATTCTACAAAGGCCATGAAGTAGAAAATCAGAGAGGTATAGGATTTCTAATACACAAACGACAACAAGGCAACATAAAAGCATACAAAGGAATATCAGACAGAGTCGCATCCAAATTTGAAAAAAATACAAAATACAGATTGTTCAATGCTATGCACCAACATCGGCATACCCTGATGAGGACGTTGAACTCTTCTATGACGAAATAACCAAAGCCATCAGTGAAGTCAAATGTCAACAGAAAATCATAATGGGAGATTTCAATGCCATCATCGGACAAAAACAGGGCGACAGAGAGGAACAAATAGGAAGATTTGGGCTGGGACAAAGAAATGGCAGGGGAGAAATGTTAATGAATTTTCTGGCGCAGAACAAACAGTAGGCGATGAATACATTCTTTCACAAAAAGACACAGCGAAAATTTACCTGGATTAGCCCGGACAGTAACACGAAGAACGAAATTGATTATATCCTCACAAACCGCCGGGAAACAGTCAAAGACGTCACTGTTCTGAACCACTTCAATACTGGAAGCGGCCACCGCTTGGTACGAGCAAGAATAGAAATCCATAAGAAATTAGAAAGAATAAAATATGTTCAAAAGCAAAAGAAGATCGACATACAAATATTAAAAAGAAAAAAGAGGACAATCAGAAAGGACTGGAAGAAAAACTTAAAGAACTTATAGAAAACGACCAAGACATAAACCAATTTACTAAAAGTCTCGCTACAGCTTTAGTAGAAACATCCTTGCAATAAAAGAAAAGACACAATCTCCAGTGAACCAAAATACTGGATAGAAAAGAGAAGGTTAATGTCTAAACAAGGAAAACACAGAACACAAGAATATAGACAAGTAAAAAAATCGGTAAGAACATTAATAAGAAAAGATCTACAAACCCACCACGAATACCTAGTAAAAAAAACAATAGAAGAAAATAGGAGCCTAACACATATAATGAAAAAACGAATGGAGAGCATCAAATATTTGCTACAAAAAAATAAAATGGGAAAGAAGAGCGAGACCAAGACAAAACAATAACTGAAAAATTTTATGAAGAACTTTGTAGCACAAAGGTAGAAAAACCAAAAAGAATCAAACAGCAAAGAAAAGTTTTGAATGTATAGGGTCAGAAGAGATTCCAAAAATCACATTAGATGAAATAAATCACGCTTTATCTCAGATGAAGAAAAACAAGGCACCGGGTGAAGATAATGTCATAATAGAAATGATAAAAGAAGGCGGGGAAGTGGTGCTTCAAAAGCTAAAAATAATCTCTAACTTATGCCTCCAAAAACAGAGAATACCCGAAGACTGGAATAACGCAATAGTAGTTCTAATTTTTAAGAAAGGAGATAACACCAATCTTCAAAACTACCGTCCCATAAGCCTGCTCTCCCAGTTTTCCAAGCTGTTTACTCGTATAATTTGTAACAGATTAACTGATAAACTTGACAACTACCTGTCAGTGGAACAAGCTGGGTTCAGAAAAGAATTCAGTACATACGACCATTTGCTAACGCTTAACATACTAATAGAAAAAGCAAATGAATACAATCTATCGCTAAGCATGGCCTTCATAGATTTCGAAAAGGCCTTTGATTCAGTCGAACACTGGGCACTAGAAGAAGAACTAAATAAAGCAAGAATAGACCATCGGTACGCAAACATACTTAGAAACATATACCAGAATGCAACATCAATAATTAGACTAAACACAGAAAGAGATAAAATAAAAATTGAAAGAGGAATAAGGCAGGGAGATACGATATCTGTTCACCCTGGCCTTAGAAGGAATATTTAAAAAAGTCGACTGGAATAACAGAGGAGTTGAAATAAATGGAGAACGACTGACTAACCTAAGGTTTGCAGATGATATAGCGATCATAGCAGACAATAATGAGGACCTGAAACAGATGATCCTATAATTAAATGAAGAAGCGAAACGAATAGGGCTAAACATGAATATTAAGAAGACTAAAATGATGTGTAAAGAAGATCCGGAAATATTATTAGAAGGACAGCGGCTAGAAAATATAGAAGAATACATATATCTCGGACAACTTATAACATTAAACAAAACAAATAAAGCTAAAGAAATAGAACGAAGAAGAAGACTAGGATGGACTGCTTTTGAAAAATTAGCTCATATACTCAAATATAAAAAATATCGATGCATCTGAGATCTAGGGTTTTTGATCAGTGTATCCTACCAATACTTACATACGGAGCCCAGAGATGGATACTAACGAAGGAGATAACATCGAAACTTAAAGTAACACAGAGAGCAATGGAGCGAGCTATGCTGGGTATATCTCTGCGAGACAGGAAAAGAAACGACTGGTTAAGAGACAAAACAAAAGTAAAAGATATAATTGAAACAGTCACAAAATTGAAATGTTAATGAATATGCGGGACATGTAGCAAGGTGAGAGGATGGCAGATGGAGTACAAAAATTATAAAGTGGAGACCATATCTTGGAAGAAGAAACCGATGAAAACCCCAAACAAGGTGGTATGATGACCTAAAAAGACCACAGGACTAAATTGGATAAGGGAAGCACAGAACAGAAACAACTGGAAATCTAGGGAGGAGGCCTATATCCAATTCTGGATGAAGGAGGGTTGATGATGATTCATTGCATCTTTATGTATTTTTTTGCAGATATCCTGCATATGCGCATATTATTATACAACGTCTGCCTCTTTATTAGCTGACTTTGGTGCATCTGTCGATATTTTAAAAAAGGCATAAATAATAGAAATCAGCAGCCGTCGCCGAGGGGTGCGTTGAGAATTCCATAAATAATAAAACAACTATTGCCGACAAAATTTTTGGACATGGTGAGGGGAAAGCAGTCCAAATTGGTAGACCTTCAGGAAATACTTCCAGACACGCTTTTGAGCAAGTGTCTGTATTTCTACACCAATCAGCGTGATTCAGCAACTGTTTAATATTGTAAAATGTACTAACGTAAATATCCATCTGAATATAACTAAGCAGAAACAATTTGTTCAATGTAACCTCTTTTTAATGCACTTTAGTATCTTGGTATTAAATGAACCTTTTCAGTCCCTGCTTGGAGAGACTAAAATATATAGTTTAGTCCCGGAACTACAAAATAACTATTTAATGTCCTGTACATATACCTCCCGGGAAAACAGATTTTTTGCGCAGTTGTTAAAGTTCTATATTTTATAGTTTTAAAATATTTGTTTTTTCCCTTATTATTAGTTATTGATAGGTGCCAGGCATCGACTAAATCAATGCATGCGGGGAAAAATTATATACTGAAGATAGAAAGTGCAAAATCAAAAATTTCCTTTGCCAGACAAGACACTGAACTGTGTTATAGAAAGACCTAATAATTTATCGACCAATCGAACCAAAATATATTTTCGTACACGACATGCTTATGCATAGGGTGATAGGCAGAGGCCGTAGTTTACGTAACAGCGCCCGCCCGCAGAAAAAAAGTGTCGCGTGCTGCTGAAATTTCTCTGCACGCTTGCGACCGACCAACTTACAGCAGGGCAGCCTGAAATTCCTGAAAGCTGCGAACGCGGACGGCTTGTACGCAGTCGTGAACACCCGTTCCATTGCTGCAATGACGAAACTCAACTGCCCGTGTGTTAAATCGCCCTCCAAACTGTTAATTTTTCCTTAAAAATGTCGTGATTCAATAGTTTTTAAATTTTACCTACGCCACGCGTGTCGGGTCGAATAAAGGTTGTGAAAAATCGCCGCATTTAGTTCAAAAATCGCTTCGTTCCGCGGTATTGTTCGCAATTAGAGGTTATAAATATTGTCCGTTTAAATATTGTGTAAAATATAGTTATTTCCAGCGAGCTTTGGATCTTAACGATTAATCGAGTTCTTCCCATTTAGAATAATAAATTTTAATAATTAATTAGTGACGACAGTTATTGCTATATACACAAGAGTATTCCATTTATTCACAGTTCCAATAGCTTTAAATCTAAACGTAAGCACAAATAATATTTTATAGTTTATTGATCATTTTAGAGTTTAGACATCTAGACAAAAAATCCCATGATAGACTAGCCAAATTTATAGATGATACATAGAATTTAATCAATGTCCGATTCGCATAGTGCATGTTTCCAGGAAAAGCTAGAAAACATTTTAATTATTTTTAGCGCCAATAATTTTTATTGCAATTGATTGTTCAAATGTAAAGTATTTACTGTTATATATTTCTAGAAATTAATCATTAATCATTCGAAAATATCAGAGTAGAGACCCTAGAATTATAATATCCCTACGCGTGCATGATACTAGAAAAAAACCATTCCTTTGAATAATTTAGAATAACTTATTACATTCTACAGGATATGCTTAGACATGGGTAACAAATTAGTGTCATTTTTGTTATTTTAACTTTTTTTTATTGACAGATGTTTGTTGAAATTTGCGAATGCCAAATTTAAAGTTAAATGATGTGCAGGTGGAAATAATGTATCGTGAATGCGCAACCCACAAATGTATAAACTAAGCGTTTTCTAGATAATGCGAAATATAGAACATGAAATTACGAGCTAAAAAATTAAATGAAGCTATTGTATATATAGCGTGTTACGGAGAAAAATAACTGAACTAAATCCGAACCGAGATCTGAACACATATATTTTTTGTACACATTCATATTTTACGTCTGTATTCAAACTAGTAATATTTAAATATTATTAGATGCCTCATTTATTAATTAATAATTAATTTTTGCTATAAAAACCGAATTAAAAAAAATAAGCAATTTAACAAGACTGAATCATAACTTATTTTGTTACTTCAGGATTTTTTTCTTGATAAAAATTTTGGTTAGGATGGGTAAGATTTTAGGATTGTCTAATTTAAAGTTAGATGATGTGCAGGGGGCGCGAAAAATATAATATTATGAATTCGCAACCAACCAAAGTTTGAATTAAGCGTTTTCTATAATGGATAAAAAGTCCCGGACCGGGCAGTTATTTGTTAAACTTGAACAGGAGAGAAAAAAAATTCTCGTAAAATTTGTAGAGCTCTCAAAACTCTACAGACTGAAATTAAATTGAAGTATACAGGGTTTCTCAAAGAGTCCTAGGGGATCAAAGTATTATTTTTTCTTATGGAAGACCCTATATATTATTTGAGTTTATGATTGCTCTTGATATTCTACACAAAGTTCATGTATCATTCCCTATACCTAAATCCACCCGTTTAGAAAACATTGGCATTTTAAAACTAAATAAGAAATCAATTTTAATTTAGGAATTTTATTAAATAAATGCAAAGTTTATTTAATTAAATGTTGAAAATGTCTGACAACGATAATAAAACTTGTTAGTTACATTTCGAGCATTTGCCCTGTCACTAATCTAGCTTCTTCAAGAATGCTACGTCGCAGGTCATCTAGATCTCCAGGTTAAGTGACGTAGGCCAAGCTTTTCATATGCCCCAAAAAAATCATCTAAGGGTGACAGATATGGTGACCTCACAGGTCATTCTACAGCTCCTCTTTTTCCAGTCCAGCAGTTAGGGACCAGGTGTTTTGGTAGTTTGGTCCGACAAGATTTTCAATTGCAGGATCTATTTGATATTGTAGTATGTGCAAATAAGTTTCAACTGTTACATTATCCTCAATAAAAAATGGACCTATGAAAGCATTGCCTTCAATGCCAGCCGACACATTAACTTTTTGCGGATGTTGTGTGTGAGATTCTCTCACTCCAAATTAGTAGTTTCCTGAAGAACTTACCTGTCTGGGAATAAAAGTTTTTTAGCAGTTATTGGTTCTTTTATTCCCGGATAGACAAGTTTTTCAGGAAACTACAAATTTGTAGTGCGTGAATCTCACACAACATCCGCAAAAAACCCACACGGCTGGCATTGAAGGCAATGCTTTAATAGGTCCATTTTTTATTGAGGGTAATTTAACAGTTGAAACTTATTTGCACGTGCTACAATATCAAATAGTTCCTGCAATTGAAAATGTTGTCGGACCAAATTACCAAAACACCTGGTTTCACCAGGATGGAACGCCGCCTCATTTCGGATTGCATATACGAAATGTAATGCCAATATTTTCTAAACGGGTGGATGTAGGTATAGGGAATGAATGATACCTGAACTTTGCGTAGAATATCAACAGCTATCATAAACTGAAATAATATACAGGGTGTTCCATATGAAAAAGTCCCCTAAGACTTTTTAAGAAACCCTGTATACTTCAATTTATTTTTAGACTGTAGAGATTTGAGAGCTCTACAAATTTTATGAGAAACTTTTTTCTCTACCTGTTCAGGTTTAGCAAATAACTGCCCGGTTCGGGACTTTTTACACACACTGTATATATATTTTAGTTAATATGGAAATAGTTTTGAGATCTAATCACACGTATTTTCTTACACATTTACGATTTACGTCAGTGTTTAAATCAGTCACATTTAAATATTGTTGGATTTTTAATGTATTAATTAATTAATTATTGCTATAAAAACCGAGTTAAATTTCATAAGACTAAATCAAAACGCATTTTGATAATTTCGATTTTTTTTTCGTGATAAAAGTTGGTGCTTGTTTGTCAAATTTAAAGATAGATGACGCGCAAAGGCTGCATAAATCATAATTTTATGAATGTGCAACTATAGTGATATTTAAATATTGTTAGATGTCTCATTTATTAATTAATAATTAATTTTTGCTAGAGCAACCGAATTAAAAAAAAATAAGCAATTTCAACAGACTGAATCAAATCTTATTTTGTTCCTTAAGAATTTTTTTTCTTGATAAAAATTTTGGTTAGGATGGGTAAGATTTTGGGATTGTCTAAATTAAAGTTAGATGATGTGTAGGGGGCGCAAAAATATAATATTGTGAATGCACAATGAACAAAAGTTTGAATTAAGAGCTTTCTAGATAATGGGAAATATCTAGGAAATATAGAGCATAAAATGACAAGCAAGAAAGTTAAATGAAGCTATTGCATATAAAACGTATTACTGAGGTAAATAATCTGAAACATAAAGAATGTCTTAATGTTCTTGTACTCTTTTGCTAATTAATTCTACTGCCTCAAAAATTATTATTTAATATTATTGTTGATTTTGTAGTCATACTTTTTAATTTTTTTTAAGAATATCCCTATACGCTGACGAATCTAATATTAGCATGATGTAATATTTTTTTTTTAAATTAATATGGAAAAAGTTTTTAGATCTAAATAAACATATTTTCTTACACACTCACGGTTTACGTCAGTTCTTAAAATAGGCACATTTAAATATTGTTGGATATTTAATTTACTTATTAATTAATTATTGCTATAAAAACCGCGTTTAAAAAGTTAGCAATTTCATAAGATTTTGTTTTTCTTGATGAAAGTTTGTGTAATGAAAATATCTGGGAAATATAGAGCATAAGGGTCATCCAACGAGCCCTAAACAGGGTCATATTTATGCCTTTGCTTGTAATTAAAAAAAAATTAAATAGCCATCTATGTATTTTTCCCGTAGAATCTGAAAAAACACTTAAGAGAATAATTTGAATTCAAATAAAACAGATACGACATAAAATTAACATTTTCTTAATGGGATGATAATATCCCATTAGTTCGTTTTTGAAAGCGTCTCATTTTTTTTTCGATTCGTTTAAAAAAAAGGCTTCGTATTCGTTTTTCGCAACAACAGAATTTACTTAATTTATATTAACATTTGGGCTTTAAATCAGTAAATAGAATAATGTAACAATAAATACCTGCAATGCCGAAACAACACAAAAGATCAATATTCTGGCAAAGTCTAGGGTTTATTATAACTTTTAATACATATTGATAAAAGTGAAACATATATTAACAGAACTATTCTAATAATTTTGATGTTCAACGGCTACGCCATGCAATGAGAATATCCTAGTTTGCCAACGCACACAGCCAATCAGAATGCGCCGGTATGGTTGAAGGCGTGCCTCAAATTTGAAATGCTAGTTTACCCATGTCTTTTCGGTGCAATAAATTGCTTTTCAATCCAGTGCTCTGGTGGTGCAGCGGTCAGATTCTGTGCCTGTGATACGGCGCGGCGGCCCGGGTTCGATTCCCATCGGTGTTTCTTTGTTTTTAAGGTTATGTTTGTAAAAAGTATTTTGCGAATGCCTTGAGTTAGTTTTGGTTAGTTTTTGTTGGTTGCGCCGCCGTAGTGAGCGAAGCGAGCGGAGGGCCATGCGTGAAGTGAAATATTAAACATCCTAAAATAATAAACAATCGTTTCGATTCGTATTGGCTGTGTGCGTGGTCAAATTAGGGTATCTTCATGCAATGCATGCCCGGAAGCCCCTTTTTATTGAAGAGTTGCCCCAATAATATAAATTCCTCTGTTTATCAGGTTAATTCCATGGAGAACTTCATGCACCTGTCAAAACCAATACTTTAACAATTATTAAATACGGGCATTTTATTCTTTGTTAGTGTGGTTATGCCTATTGTTGCAAAAATTATCGCGGCGATTTTTCTGTAAAAAAAAATACCCTGAAAAATGTTTGACAGTTCTAACAGCTATTTAAATGTTGTTATTTGTTTTTAATTAACTAACCCAAGCCACTGTATTGGTTTGGTAAGATATATAATATTTTTCTTCCGTCTATAATCTTTTTTATTTGTGAGATTGAACTCTTTACAATAAGCGGTTTCTTCTTTGTATTTGCCTGTTTTTCAGTGCTTCGGTCGGAATTTTCTTTTCCTCAAACATTGGCTATTCTGCGGTCACTTTATTTGTATATCCATGATCTTTTAAAGCACAGGTTGCTATCTGTTCTTCTATCAATCCGTCAAAAAAAGTTCCCTCTATGCCGTCAACATCGCATCGTCGCTATATTCTGATGAGCAAACGTAGTTTAGATCCGCGATGCTGTTTGTGTCAGCATCATCTGACAAACCCAATATTTCTGAGTCGTCGTCTTTCATACGATAATCAGTCAAAGATAGTTGCCATCCCTTTTCTTTACAAGGTGAACGTAAGCGTTACATCTTATTGATATCTATAAAAAAGACGACCTTGCTAATTTTTATATGCACAAGTCATTTTGTCCATCTACATGAATATAAAAATATACACCACTATAAGATCTCTACAATCAACATGATACGTAATATATCTTCTGCTTATGCCCAAGTAACAAAAGAAGCTTTAATATGGTTTTCAAGACGTTGTTACAGCCAAATGAATAAGACTCACTTAAAACCTTCTGCTCTAGACAACCTCTTACAGCCAAAGGGCCCACTCCTATGAGGGCCTCAAGACCGAATCTTAAAGCTTGTTTAAAACCAACTTGCATTGAAATCGATTCTCTTATCATTGCCTTCAAGACAATCATAAAACTTTTAGCAAGTGTCATTTAAAACCATAGGATTTATAGTGATCTAAGATTAGGATGAATTTAAGAACTCTGAGATTTATAACATCTTTAGATACAATTATCATAACCTGTAAACCAGTTACATCAAATAAATGTCCGTCATGTGATGTCGTCTAGTCGGTGATGCATTCCAACTCCTAAGAATAAACTTGGAGGAAATGCAATACCAAAATCTGATAAATTCGCCGAAATGGGAGACAAAAATTATAACGCAGTTGACTTTTTCAATGAAATATGGAAATATACTTTCTAAAAATTAAAGCGCCTTAAATTTACTCCTTTTTTAATAATTGAATTATTATGGACTAATTCTAAACAAGGTTTAATTATTATAAACAAACTTAAAAATGTTTGCTTGTAATCTTATATTGTATTACTGTTAAAATCCTCGTATTTCTTAAGGTAGGAACTGCGAAATTTTGATAAAATTATTGAATAATATTTCCTCCCTAAAATACTTCGAATATGGAGGCTTGTGCTGTTTGTAAAAATATGGCTTCTTATCATTTAAAACCTCAAGGTTTCTTAGAAAGAAGGCATAAGTCCTATTAGTTTTGTCATAACCTTTTATTTACTGTAATTAATCTGTTTACTCCTAACTGTTCCTTAGAGTAAAGCTTCTTAGTCTTGACCAAGGTTCGGCCTGCTCATAAAACTACTTGGCCTTATCACGGTGTCGCATAAGTCTTCTGCGCTGCGATCAAGTTTTCCGCAACCAATTAGATCACCATACCATAACCTCAAATTTTGTCCAGTTTTATTTGGTCTATATTTTCATTTATTATCTTTAAAGATTGCAACTTTACTTTTTTTTTAAATTACCATTTCTTGTAACTTGTAAGTATTTATGTGAAATATTTTCCATTTTTAAGGAAATTATATTGAACACCGCTACTGAATCACGACAGATAGTCAGAATGACAAGATGACCGCTTTAAAAGAGCTCTAGGCGGTAGGAGTTAAAGTAATGGTTTAAGAAAGCAATAGAAAAGTCCAATAGGATTTTGTAAAGATTATATGGCCTTAATGAAGTAATATATTTTCCCAGTAATCCTAATACAGTCTTTTAAGTAGCCAATCTAACTGCAAGTTTTATGAAGTGCTTAAAGAATATGTTTTAAATCCAACTTAAAGCTATAGTCTTAAGACAGATTATTTTAAAACTAAACATACTTTAAACCCTCCAGAAGATCAACAAGCTTTAAGATTGATAACACAAAAGCCTTGTTAAAGCTAACACAAGAGCAACCGGTCTCAAGTCCATGGACACTTAATATTATTGCTGCCAAGGCTGCTTTAAAGCATATTTTTAAGAATAAATGAAATTTAAGATTTGTTAGCATGTTTGTAGGTGTTCATAAAACCCCAGTACTTCTACCGACCATTTTAAAACCATTTTAAAGCTGATGTAAATCTAACTAGCATTTAAATTGTTACTTGGGATGGTGCCTTGCCCTTAAGGACATTGGCGATTATTCTGGCTCATCTTACTTTATTTACAGCAGCTAAAAACAAGTTCTCGATCGTCATTCCTGACCATTGTCTTAGGTTCTTCAGCCATGATGTTCGGCGTCATCCTTGGTCTCTTTTGCCTTCTATTTTCCTCTCAATGATAAGTTGCAGCAGGTCGAATTTTTCCTTTCTTAATATGTGTCCGAAATAGCTTAACTTTCTTTTTTATTATATTTATAATTGCTACGTCTTTTTTTCATTTGTTTTAAGACCTCTATATTAGTCATTCGTTATATCCATGAAATTCTTCTCATTCTTCTGTAGCACCATATTTAAAGTTAGTAAGACATTTTTCCATAGTTTATGTGGGGGTCCAAGCCTCTACTCCGGATAATAAGATAGAGGACACATAGCATCTCGACACCCTAGTTTTTAGTTCGATCTTCAGTTCAGTGTCGCATAAGACCTTTCTCATTTTGTTAAAAGCCGTTCTCGCAATTTCTATACGTCGAATAATTTCTTATGCCCGGTCCCACTTGTAATTTAGGCAGCATCCTAGATGTATAATATTTCGGACTCGTTCTAAGATATTCCCATCTGCATAGATCCCTCCATTCGCATTTTTCTCTTTGGTGACAGTAATGGTTTTTATTTTTTGTATTCACTTTCATATTGTTACATATACGCTCCTACCGCTTGTTGCCTATGGAACTGATTTCGTTGTAGTAGTTGCGCTGTGCTCTTTCAGAAGACGGAGCTCAGATATAGGTAGTTGGGAGAGATGGATAGAAACACTCGGTGTAAAAAAGGCTTGGTTTATTAACTTCAGGTTGAGTATAGAAGGTTGTAAGTATTACCAAAATATTCGGGAATGCATATCTCGTAAGTCCCCTGGGATATTCCTCGCGAAAATGTTAACCACGAACAGCAACGAGAGAGAGGGGGAGCTAGCCTGAAGGGCTGTTACAATTAGACTGACGGGCGGATAGATTATTTGATCTGGCTGAATATTTAGTTACGTAGTTTACTTTTTATTTGTAGTTAATTTAAACATAACTTTGCCTTATGGCGTTATTAATTTTCACTGATTCACTTTTAAGGCGTGCCTGATCAGAGTGGCTTTTCCCTTTCGGTAGTTCGCACTGATAGGTC